>NW_015449945.1:1364783-1411564 GCF_000239435.1 Tetranychus urticae | reverse complement strand
GAAGCCGTTTCGAGAAAATGGCCTTAAATTTTTTTTTATTTGAAACAAAGTTTTTTAGATTGATTTTATCATGCTGATCATAGATATTTAATCGGTTTCTGGATTGACTTCGTAGTTGCTGAGATAAGTTGAAAATCGTGTTTAAAACCATTGAAACAATACCTAATGATAAAGCAAACCTGAAAATGAGAATGACAAAGTGCGTGAAGCCAAACAGAAAACAGATTTTATCCATCTTTACCATAAGAGCTTTCTATTGGTGCAAGAAAATTTCGAGAAAAAATCCGCAAAACTAGCTTACTTCTGATAAGTTTGAATTTTTAAACGGAAATTGATCTGTAGGTTCAAGAAATAGTTCGTGAAGCCAAACAAAAACCAGATTTTATTACTCTAAATGATAAGAGCTTTCTATTGGTGAAAGAAAATTTCAAGAAAAAACCCGCAAAACAAGCTTACTTCTGATAAGGTTGAATTTTTAAACGGAAATTGATCTGTAGGTCCAAGAAATAGTTCGTGAAGCCAAACAGAATCCAGATTTTATTACGTTAATGTATACGGGCTTTCTATTGGTGAAGAAAAAATTCATGAAAAAACCCGCAAACAAAACTTGTATGCCATTTTTTGAGTTTATCGAAGTAGATCAGACTTAACTTCTGTCAAACAATACTGGAAGCAAGTAATCGTCATACACAAGTAAAAAATCCAGATTGAGTCAACAAATACTCAGATTGACTGTGCAGTAGAAGGCTAAATTGACTTATGTATTACCTATGGACTTTTTATCGCCCTCCGAATCAATTTCCGTTAAAAAATTCAACCTTATCAATAGTAAGCTAGTTTTGCGGGTTTTTTTCGGATTTTTTTCTTCACCAATAGAGAGCTCGTATGCATAAAGGTAATATTATCTGGTTTTTGTTTGGCTTCACGAACTATTTCTTGAACCTACAGATCAATTTCCGTAACCAAATTCGACATAATCAGAAGTAAGCTTGTTTTGCGTATTTTTTCTTGAAATTTTCTTGCACCAATAGAAAGCTCTTATCATTTAGAGTAATAAAATCTGGATTCTGTTTGGCTTCACGAACTATTT
Source organism: Tetranychus urticae (assembly GCF_000239435.1). The sequence goes on along the minus strand of NW_015449945.1, from coordinate 1,410,474 downwards.
CTTGGACCTACAGATCAATTTCCGTTTAAAAATTCAACCTTATCAGAAGTAAGCTTGTTTTGCGGGTTTTTTCTTGAAATTTTCTTTCACCAATAGAAAGCTCTTATCATTTAGAGTAATAAAATCTGGTTTTTGTTTGGCTTCACGAACTATTTCTTGAACCTACAGATCAATTTCCGTTTAAAAATTCAAACTTATCAGAAGTAAGCTAGTTTTGCGGATTTTTTCTCGAAATTTTCTTGCACCAATAGAAAGCTCTTATGGTAAAGATGGATAAAATCTGTTTTCTGTTTGGCTTCACGCACTTTGTCATTCTCATTTTCAGGTTTGCTTTATCATTAGGTATTGTTTCAATGGTTTTAAACACGATTTTCAACTTATCTCAGCAACTACGAAGTCAATCCAGAAACCGATTAAATATCTATGATCAGCATGATGCCATCAATCTAAAAAATTTTGTTGCAAATAAAAGAAATTTAAGGCCATTTTCCCGAAAACGGCTTCGAATACAAAAAAATGGTTCACAGTATCTTGTTTTGCATGTTTTTTTACAGCTGAAAAAATTAGTTTGAGAAAAATCTAAATCTAGGCCGTTTTCGTCCTCATCCTTTCATCTTTAAATTGATAATCTCCATTCGGATAAGATAATTGGCAAGAATTAAACGCAACACCCTTTAATTATTCAGCTATTGAAGGGCTGCTGATAGTTTCTGAATCCAAATCAAGTGATTCTAATGGGCTTCGATCAATCTCATCTAGCTACTCAAGTATAGTCAAGTGTGCGATTCGGCTAACAGTCTACTCACCTTCACATCTGAACCTGGCTCCCTCAGTAAGCCAGTCAAGTAAAAAAAGTTGTTGCAGTGTTTGTGCCACCTTCAAACACTCATCTACGTATAAGACTGGGCATATGTTCAACAACTGGAATCGAGTAAAGAACAATTTTTGAGGTTTAAACTCATCTGATCAGCTAACTCAATCTAAACTGAAAATGCGAGTCTCAAAGTATGTTTATATTATTCATCAATAGGTGGAGGCGCGATCTTCACAAGTTGAATCAGCTTGAAATAAATGAAGATTTAGGAATTTCAATGTTCATGCGATAATTCATAAATAAATAGCATAAATAGCAGTTTCTCAGAAAATTATTAATATTTTAATTATGATAATAGTTTATTTACAATTTTTTCAGTTGTTATTTCCACCATTTAACATGTTAGAAGCTTTAAAAAAGTATTTATTTTATTTATTCATTCATTAGTGAATGTAAAGACGAAAGAACTTATTAGAAAATTTTTATGCCAGAACTCATCACGGTGAAGGATAGACGAGTTTATTGGTTGACTTTGATCGTAAATGCTGTTGAGAGTCTTTAAACTGACTACTCTTAGCCGATGTAATCAGTTTAATTAGACAAATAAAAGGTGATTCAAGCAACAATCCAGCCACAAATGACACCAAATAAGTGAACAAATAAAAGGCCAGAAAACTGTGAAACATTGAATAACCGGAGCCAGTTAAAGGTTGCCGAGTTGAACCATAATGATACCATATAATGAAGGGATGCAATAAATAAGCCATATAAGTTAATCTGCTCAAAGGAATAATACCCTTCCATGATAAACATTTATACAGAATACCTGAGGAAAAGAGAGAAAAAAAGGAAAATCAGATAAATGTATTTGTTTCATTAAAAGATAGACTTGAGGATTTGTCGAAAAAAAGGACAAAAGTTTTTCCATTCTTTCCTTTATCCCGACAAACAAATCAAATTTTCGTGTTTTTCATTCAATTTTTGTCTTTTTCTCTCTCAACAAATAAAGCAGAGTTGCTCATTAATTTACTTGTTTTTTACCATTCCATTGAATCATGATAATGAATTGTTGTAAAAGAAGAGACAGACGAGCAAAAAAGTGGAGATTTTCATTTTTACTGTCGAAAGAAATGATATTTATTGTTGAAATGTTCATGTTAATGGAAGAGCAATGAATGTAAAGTAAAATGATGAAAAATGTTTTTACTTGCAATTATTAAATTAACAGTGAAAAGAAGAATGGAAAAGCAGAGAGAAAAGTCAGACTATTAATTGTAGCTTGTTAATTGTTATCGTGTTAATTCAATTAGGATTGCAATTAAAAAATTCAACTTTGATTAATGTTAACTAAATATGTTGATAAAGGAGCAAATTAGTCTATTCATTATTGAACATTTTTTGTTCCCTATTATTACGATTATTAGTCGACATTCAATTTTTTATCATAAAACAGCTTCCAAAAGTTTTGTCCTTCAAAGTGAATTTCAAAACTGGAAAAGGTTCGAAACAAAAAGTGTCGAAAAAATTTTTTCGAAAAAAATGTCAAATCAAGATTCTTACTTGAACGATGGTGAGCTAGATAAAAGATAAAGAGTGCAACATTGAATGACCAGATTGACCGAAATGTGGCTGCATAAGTCGAACCCAAAATAGTGTTTACTTGTTGACCAGCATTCCAAGGGTAAATACCGTAAAGGGAAACAAAAGTCGATACAAGACTGGAAAAGGTAACCAAAAGAAATGTAATCTTAGAGAATTTAAATTTTCTCTTTGAAGCCAACAGATAACCAAATATTAGGCCAATCAGGTAACTTGATAGATGAGTCCAAGGTTTGTAATAATAATCCAAAATGAAATTCCATCTTTCCCTGAATATTTTCAAAGTAAGAATAAGAAATGGTTGGACAAAAGTTTCAATAATTTGTTAGTCACTATCGAGTAAAAAAAAGATATTCATTTCATGATCATTTTCTTCCTTTTGCAAACTTTACATTTTCTTCTTCTCGATATTTTTAGATTCAATTTTGTTTTCTTTACTCTATTTTTATACTTTTCAATTCGTGAAATATTATTATTCAAGAATTGACAAGATAATTCTCTGAATTTTATTTTCTTGCAAACATTTTCCTTTTTCACTTGTTCTTCTTTCTTCAATCTGTTATCCAGATGAATGAAAATTTCCATACAATAGAAGAGTTGAAAATTTGTATTTTCTTTTTCTGTCTTTTCTTCTCTCACTCTTCTCACTTCCTCTCACGATATATTGAAATTGAATTTCGATAAGAAGATTTATGAAAGTTTGCATTGGAATAATGAGTTGCTTTGGGTTGATTAAGGCAAGGCTTACGGTGTGGCTGGTGATGTTGATACAATTGTTGGCGGATAATTATTTACTGCTGCCAACCAGAAACTGATTAATGTTGATGTTACCATGAGAAAAGTAATTAAAAGGAAACCCATTTGAGTTGATCTAATAATAATAATAAGCATAATGATAATGAAAATGTAATCAAATTAAAGAATGGAAAGAATGTTTGCAAGTAAAAAAGGAAAGGGAGAAAAGAGAGAAAAGTGAAAGTTGAAAAAGTAATGAATCAATTAAAATGTAAATTAATTGTAAGTTAACAGATCAATTCATTTTATATTTCAAATAAACATGATAATCTTTTTATTCATTGGATTAGAATAGCAATTTTTTAGCTTCTTCTTCTTTTCTCTCTATAAATATTTAAATCAAGTGCCATTTGCATGTATAGTGGGTTAAGTTTTGTTTACCTGACGAGAATGGAAACTAAAATGAGGCCAATAATGTGGAATTGAAAGTCATTGCTTAAATACCAGGAATGCATTAAACACTGAAAGAAGAAAATGTTTTAGTTGTTAGTTTGAAATTTTTTTTTCGATTTTTTATGCTCTTCAAGTTTAGTGTCAAGTTTATGATAAGTTGTTTAGAGTTTATGAGCCTCGATTTTGATGAGCTTCAAATTTTTTGATTGTATCCATAACAAACTCGGTATAACGTATGGATATCGAAAAAAGTTTTTTTCTTAAAAATTCGAAGTTTACTTACAATGTCTTTTGTTTGAACAAAGTTGTTAATGTACAGCAAGTTGGTCCACCAGGTTGAGTAGCAAGGCTCGGCTACTGGGTTGACAGTCTCTTTCCAGAGGGGACCTTGTCCTAGTGAGGGAAGGATCAAGGCAATGCCAATGGCTACAAGGTATGGTGGAGTGAGTCTTATGTAACGGATAAATGTGTATACAAGTGGATTGACCTTTTGATGTGAGTCAACTTTACGCCAAACTGAGTAGACGGTGAGAAGCCCGCTGAGCAGGAAAAATGTGTCGACACAAACAGTTGCATTGAGAAGCCCTTGAAAGATGAAGCTGTTGTACATTTTTTCCGAATTGAAAGATTGATCTGGAAAACAAATGTTAATGCAAGGTTTTTAATACTTGATACTTTCAAGTGAAAAGGATAGTCCCAACTTACTATAATTTGTGTGATTAACTAGTCCAAAAGTGTGTCCACAAATGATCCAAGCCATGGTCAATACTCTGATTCCATGGATATGACTCAAAGTTTCCGTTGGATTTTCCTTCATGCTCAATATGCTCTTGGCGTTTCGTCGAATAGAGAAACATTTTAAAAACTTGATGAACCTTTTTTCAGAGTGGAAGCTTATCGGCGCAAATTTGATTGGCCGGTCACTTGATAGTGATAATGAAGGCATTGACGCTAAAGAAGATGAAAGAAGCATAAAGAAAATGATGTAAATTAGATCGGAATTAAATTCAATAAACACTTCATTTTGTATAATAGTAACAATAAAATTATCAACCAAGCTATACTAATCACAGTTTGAAACCAAAAACTGTTGGAAATGAAAATTGGTTCCAATTTGATCGAAAGGTATGAAAAATTGATCGCGAGGGGAAAACTCGAAACGAAATTATTCAAATCAGATGAACTTTGATAGCAAATTGTGTATAAAATCGAACCATAATGTTAGGAAATTCGTTGCATCTTTTTCCTTTAGACTGTATCAAGATCAAAGTCACTTGCACCATATTTTCGTGCATGAGTTTTCAATTAAGAAAGATATTTCAAAACGATTTTTAATTGTTATTTGCTGTTTGTATTATTTGAAATGATTTCCCTCACCATAAATCTGTCTGGCGGAGGCAAATCAAAAAATTTGGAAACAAAAACAAATGCTGATAATCTGATTGAATGAAAGTTCTAAACTCGATAACTTGCAAAAATTTTCTTCTTTTGTCAGTCATTTTTGTTTTACAAATAAAACTTGTGTCTTTCATAGTGGCACTAATTTTCTTGGATGCAACTAGAAAAGAAAAAAGAAGCAAAAAATCATTTCCAATTAACATGACGATAATAGGTAACGACTATCTACTGAAAGAAGAAGTTTCGTTTCGATTGTTACAATTGATTGTGATTATCAATGTTGCCTTAATTGGACATTTTGCGACTCACCATTTGTCGAATCCTCCTTCAAATGGTTAACAATGGATGGATTGGTTAAACCTTTAATTAAATGCAATTGATTAATGTCAACCAGAGTTGCAGTTATTACCAGTAAGCCAAATGCAACCAGAAAAGTTCTAATCAATGGAATGAAATATGTTATTATTATTATCATGAACATCAAAATGAACAGTAAGAAGATGAGTTTGGCTCAAGTTGAAGGGAGAGAAAAGCAGAGAATCCCAAAAATGGAACATAATTATTATTGGAATCGAAATGAATGAGAAATGGTGCAAAAAGGTTCAACAACATTGAGTAAGACAATGAATGGTTGGAAAACTGTGAATGTCGAGTGTTGAGATGAACTTGTCTACCGTTTGGGGAATTTTGATTAATCAGTTTATTCACTTCAAGTTATCCTTTTTCATCATTTTCTTACCTCTCGATGAGAATAAAGTTCATCAAAAATATTCAATTGCAACCTAGAGATTTCTTTCTACCACCTTCAACCTGTCCCAACTCAGCTAAATTTTGGGCTTCATTAGTTAATCAGTTTACTTACATGATTATCAGATGAACATTTTCAAGGTTAAAGTTTGTTGAAACATCACATTCATTTCCAACCAATTCAACTTGCAAGTTAATTTTAGTCAATATTGAACTTGTTATCCGTCTAATTTCATCAGGTGTGCAAGTTGATGGAGTACACAAGCCAATTCTTATTGGAACGTAATAAAAGTAGTGTGCGTTTGAGGCGAGCCAGCCAATCATCTGAGAATAGAAAATGAAAAATATAAAAAAATGAATTTTTAAAACCAACCAGATAATGTTATCCAGCAAAGGTTTTTATAATAAAAACAATATTAAACATCAAAAAGCGTATTTGTTAGAGTCTTTATGCAACTTTGATCTTTTCATCTGTATTTTATTCAATGATAAAGTTGGTCTGCATTTAATCAAATTGACAAAAATTGAATGATTGATTGTATAAGTTTTGGTTACAATTGAATCAGAAATTGAATTTTTTGCCTCTGAAAACACACAATAACGTTGGACTCGATAATTATAAATCGATAATTTAAAATTATCTTCTTTGTGTCTTCAATTTGCTTTGATCGTTGCGTTGATTGTATTCATATTTGCTAGTTTTTAACTGGTGAACCACCCCAGATCTCACTGAAACTGAGCAGACTAGAACCAAACCCTTTCTGACTTTGAGAAAAGGAATCATTTTTCGTGCAATAATTAAAAGTTAAAGTTGAAATATTAATATTATTAATATATTTATCAACAAGGCAGAACCAGCCAAAGAAAATGATTCTTGAAGGATTCATTATACCGTCGAAATACATACTTGGACGTGCAATCAAAATCCTTCTTTTGGTTACCCTTGCTTTTTGTCCAGCCATACAAATCGCTCATCATTCTTTTTACACCCTCCCGCTTTGTAATTATACGACAAAGATATCAATCTTTGAGTGCTTTCATACCGCTGTAGCTTTAATCATTATGTCACTTAGAGTTTTGTTGGTTCTGTTTGGTTTTAATTGGGATTATTTTAAAAAATTTATTTCCACCATTGAATTGTTATCCATCGAAAATGATAATTCAGCTGTTGAGACCATCAAACGAAAGCGTCGATTAAATTTCACCATTCTTGTTATACCTTTTATCGGTAACATAACTCTTTGTGCGGTTTTCATGTTATCGTTTCACCGAAATTTTGGGATATATGGAGCGACTCTGATAGTCGTTAATGAATTTTTCATTATGTCTGGATTCTTATTCCTTCTTAACGCGATTTGTAACATTTGCATCTATTTACAGGCTGCTTTCAATCAAATTAATTCACAAATTGCTGCTTTGAACAATGCATCCAACCAATTATTTCATTCATTCCATGAAATTAGGAATTTAAGGAAAAGATACAGTTATGCAGTTCGATCGACAAAACATGCAGAGAAATTGTTACGCTACTTCATAACATTATTTTACATTGAATACTTTTCTTATGGCATAATTCATATCGTCAAATCATTTGGACCAAAGACAAAAGTTGAGCCACTTTGGCTACTAGTTATAATGAGCCAAACCATACAATTGCTTATCTTGACTTATAACTTGGTCTCAGTGAACAACTTATCTCGCCAAGGATTGGAAGATTTGTATGAACTTTCATTCAAATTAAACTCAATCCATCTATATCATGAAGTAAGTCCATCAGAGGATTTCAAGCAATATCATAACTTTAATTTTCACTTTTCATTTTTACTCTCAGAATGACATCTTCATCGCTCGGATGGCATTAAGTGATGTTGGCTTTACTTTTGCTAATCTCTTCACCATAAACAACAGTTTCATTACATCAATGTTAACCCTTATAATTTGGTCTCAGTGAACAACTTATCTCGCCAAGGATTGGAAGATTTGTATGAGCTTTCATTCAAATTAAACTCAATCCATTTATACCATGAAGTAAGTCAACAACAAAATCGCAATCAATCCCAAATTATCTTTTAACTTTTCAATTTTTTCTCCTAGAATGACATCTTTATCGCTCGAATGGCATTAAGTGACGTTGGCTTTACTTTCGCCAATCTCTTTACCATAAACAACAGTTTCATTACATCAATGTTCACCCTTTCATTAACACTTATAATTGCCCTGGCAAGTTTCATTTACCTTTAATAATCAAAGAATTGTAAAAGAATAAGAATTTCAATAAATGGTGAATGTTTCTCTGAAACGGATTGAACTCTGACAATTTATTCACTCAGACAGTTCCATGTAAATCCATATGTGAGGGTTTCTAAGGGGTCATCAAGGCACAATAGGCATTTATGCTCTATCGCTTGATCTCATATTTTTATTATCTTTCAAATCAATGGAAACTTTCCTTGAAAAAAGTCAAATAGTTATTCTTATTCTCAATATAACATGTACATTGTTTAGAAAATTTTTCTTAGCGAAAAATTGAATGATTGATTGGATAAGTTTTGGTTACAATTGACATAAAAATATAATTATTTGCGTTGCAATAACTTTGATTATAGGTAAACTGTGATGATTACAAATCGATTATAATTTAAAATTGCATTTTCTGTTCTTTCATAATTTTTCTTGGATCGTTGCATTGTTATTGTATTTGCTAGTTAAAACATAATTTTTTGATTGATTGGCGAGCCATGGAAACCTCATTGCAACTGGATATTACGTCTTTTAGTTTTAAGACCAGAAATCATTTTCTGTGCAAACATCAAAAGTTAAAGTTGAAATGTCTTTACTAACAAGTCCGAATCCACCCAAGCAAATGCTTCTGGATGGGTTGATTTTACCCTCAAAATACATACTTGGACCAGCAATCAAAATCCTTCTCTTATTTACTACTGCCTTTTGTCCGACTTGTCGGATCGTTTATGCTTCTATTTATACTTTACCACTTTGCAATTACAATTCAAAGATATCGATCTTTGATTGCGTTCATGCCTCTTTAGAAGTAATCATTTTGTCGCTTGTAATATTAATGGTCCTGTTTGGCTTTAATTTGGATTATTTTAAAAAATTTATTTCTACTATGGAGTTACTATCTATTGAATTTAATAGTACAACTGTGGCTTCAATCAAACGGAATCGTAGAAGAAATACAATCATTCTCTTCATACCTTTTATCAGTAACGTTATTGTTTGCATGGTTTACATGGAATCAGAAATTCAAAATGTTGACATATTCAAAGTCATTTTGATTGTCATTAATCAAGTTTGCCTCATATCTGGATTATTTTTCTTCCTCAACATGACTTGCAATATTTGCATATGTTTACATGCCACTTTCAATGAAATCAATGCACAAATTGCTGCTTTGAACGAAACAGACAACCAATTGTTTTATTCATTCCACGAAATCAGAACTCTAAGGAAAAAATATAGTTATGCAGTACGATCGACACAAAATGCTGAGAAATTGTTTCGATACTTTATAACAATATTTTACGTTGAATACTTTTCTTTAAACATTATGAATATTGTTAGATCGTTTGAGCCGGAAACAAAAATTGGACCGATTTGGTTGGCATCCATACTTATCCAAACGGCCCAATTACTAATCTTGACTTATAATCTAGTCTCAGTGAACAACATATCTCGCCACGGATTGGAAGATTTGTATGAATTTTCATTCAAATTAGATACGATCCATTTATATCATGAAGTAAGTGAATTACAGAATCTCAATCAATAGCAGAAATCAACATTTTACTTTTCTATTTTTCTCTTATTTCATTCTAGAATGACATCTTTATCGCTCGAATGGCATTAAGTGACGTTGGCTTTACATTCGCCAACCTCTTTACCATAAACAACAGTTTCATCACATCCATGTTTACTCTCTCACTGACCATAATCATTGCCCTGGCAAGTTTCATTTATCATTGATAAGCAAATGATTGTAAAACAGTAATTTCAATAAAAGTACGATTATCAACAGTTGAATTCTGAGAATTTATTTACTCAGGTAGTTAAACAATATTCTTCATCAAATAGTTCATTGTACAAAACTGAAATTTTCATATAATTCTAACAATCTATCAAACAAACGATCTCAAAATTCTTTAAATTGTTGAGTTGACGCTATTCAAATACACCTAACCTGTTCGCAGAAAAGATTGGACGTTAACTTTGGTGTGGCAAATCGAAGTATCCGTTAAAATATTGAGAATATTTCAACAGTTTTTTGTAGATTTGTAAATAAAAGTATGAAAAATGTCTTGTGAAAATTTGAAATTTCTTGACAGAAGATTCAGTTAGTTATCGAACATGGAGCGCAGATCAAGAAAATGTTTTTTTTTCATTTTATATTTCTTTGCATCACTGAGCGCATTGAAAATGTACCTGATGCGGTCAGGTTTCGTGAAAAACCGAAATTTGGAAAGAAAATGATGTTTAAAGTAGCAATAAGGGAATATGGGCATTCACAGGTTAATGATCAAAATGGGCGAATTGGAATGGCCAAAAATAGGTCTAAACTATTTGATAAACCATATTTCTGCCGTCAAATGAAGAATTTTGTCTCAAAAGAGACCTATTCTGAGTAAAACGGTAAAATGTCATGAATTGTAAACGCGAATGTTTGACAGATGAACTGATCTAAAAATTTTATATTTTGTCTGCATATTAGCTCATTTACAGCCTCGTAAAGTTGTCGTCCAATCTTTTTTCCGAACAGCTTACTAACTCCACACTCAGTTTAAACTGGTCTTCAATAAATTCAGGTTGATTTAGAAAGCTGATTGCGGTTTTGTCTGTTCGCACATTCGCTTGCCCTTTTTTGTAACTTCATTTTTGTTATTTGAATTCATTAGGGGACCAACAGATTCACTATTCTTTCAAAGCACTGAAACTGTCCTGAGTTAAAATGAATATTTCTGATCTCAATATAATATATAAGTATTGCAAAGAAAGTTTTAGCGACAAAAATGATTGATTTTATAATTTTTGCTTGCAATTGAAACAGAAGATTGAATTTTCTTCGCAAAATGGGCAATAACTATTGTTATAAAATACAAATCAATAATGATTTAAACCTGCCTTTGTGTTTTCATAATTTTCCTTTGGTCATTGCGTCGGATACCTAGATTGTATTGTTTGTTAGTTAAACCATAAATCATTTATTGATCAAAGAACCCTGAATTCTCATTGAACCTGAGCAAATTAGCACTAAGCCTTTTGTCAAATTGATTTCAAGAGAATAAATCATTTTTTTGTACGAAAACCAAAAGTTATAGTTGAAATGTCTTCACCAACAAGACCGAATCAACCTAAGCGAATTATCCTCGAAGGATACATTTTACCCTCCAAGTACATACTTGGACCAGTAACCAAAATCATCCTGTTGTTTACCATCGCTTTTTGTCCTGCTTTCAAAATCGCCTATTATTCTATTTATACTTTTCAATTTTGTAATTACTCGACAAAGGTATTGATCTTTGAATGCGTTCATATCTATATTACTGTGATCACTTTGTTCTTTAAAGTTTTCTTGGTTTTATTTGGCTTTGATTTGGAGTGTTTTAAAAAATTTATTTCGACCATTGAATTACTATCTATTGAAGCTAATAGTACAAACGTTCGGACAATCAAACGAAATCGCTTATTTAACCTCATCATTCTTGTTATATCTTTTATAAGCTACTCTATTATTATCACGATTTACTTTTTACCTCATGTACAAAAACTTGGTATAGTGAAAGTCACTTTGCTAATTATTGATGAATTTTTTATGGTATTTGGATCGTTATTCCTTTACAACATGATTTGTAACATTTGTATCTGTTTGCGTACCGGTTTCAATGAAATCAACTCACAAATTGCTGCTTTGAACGAGAAGTCGAAACATTTGTTCAAGCCGTTTCATGAAATTAGGAATTTACGGAAAAGATACTCAATGAACTGCAAAACTGCAAAATGATCAAATTTTCTAGATGAACCCTGAACTCTGCGCAAACTAAGCTGAACTGACAAACTGAGCAAACAACAAACTGATTTCAAAAAAATTATAAATCATTTTTCGTGCAAACACCGCAAGTTAAAATGTATTCACCAACACGAACGAATCAACCTAAGCGAATTATTCTCGATGGGTACATTTTACCTTCCAAATACATACTTGAACCAGTAACGAAAATCATCCTGTTGTTTACCTTGGCTATTTGTCCTGCTTTTTCAATTTATTCCATGAAATCAGAAATTCACGGGAAAGATACAGTTCGATGGACAAAATATGCAGAAAAATTATTTCGCAGCTTCATAACTCTATTTTACGTTGAATACTTTTCACTGAACATTGCGAACATTGTTAGACTATTTGAACCGCAGACAAAAGTTGACCCGATTTTCTTATGAGCCATACTTACCCGAACTGCCCATTTGCTAATCTTGACTTATAATTTCAATCAATAATTTTAATTCAATTTCAAAGGGAACCAATTCAGTCACTATCATTTCAAATCAAGAAACTTTTCGAGTTAAAATTACCATTTCTGAGCTTCGTATATGAATATGAATATTACAAAGAAAGTTTTGTTTGACAAAAAATTGAATGATTGATTTAAACAGTTTTGATTACGATTGAATCAAAAAATGCATTATTTGCGTCGTACAATGGCTTTAATATTAAATTAAAAATCGATGATGATTGAAATCTACCTTTGTGTTTTCATGTTTTTCCTCGCGTCTTAGCGTTGAACCCCAAGATTTTATTCATATTTATTAGTCAAACCATAAATCATTTATTGATTGAGGAACCCTGAATTCTCATCGGAACTGAAGAAAATTAGCATTAAATCAAACTTTTTGTCAAACTAATATCATGAAAACAAATCATTTTGAGTGCAAACACTGAAAGTTACAGTTGAAAGTTGAAATGTTTTCACCAACTAGACCGATTCGACCCAAGCGAATTTTTCTGGATGGGTACATTTTACCCTCAAAATATATACTTGGACCAGTAACCAAAATCATCCTGTTGTTTACCTTTGCTTTTTGTCCTGCTTTCAAAATCGTCTTTTATTCTATTAATGCTTTCAAAATTTGTAATTACACGACAAAGGTATCAATCTTTGAGTGCGTTCATCTCTCTTTAGTAATAATCATTCTATCACTTAAAGTTTTGCTGGTTTTGTTTGGCTTCGATTTGGATTATTTTGAAAAATTTACTTCTACTATCGAATTAGTATCCATTGACACAAATAACAATACAATCAAACGGAATCGTCGATTGAATCTCAATATTATTGCTATATGTTTTATTAGCTATGCTATACTTTCTTGGATTTACACTTTACCGTACAGGAAAAAACTAGGCATAATCAATGTTACTTTACTCATCTTTGCCGAATCCTCCATCTTACTTGGATCACTATTCCTGCACAACATGATTTGCAACATTTGCGTCTGTTTACGGGCTGCTTTCAATGAAATCAATGCACAAATTGCTGCTTTAAACGAAACATCGAACCAACTGTTTAATTCATTTCTTGAAATTAGAAATTTAAGAAAAAAATACAGTCATGCAGTTCGATCGACACAAAACGCTGAGAAATTGTTTCGCTATTTCATTACACTATTTTATATTGAATACTTTTCAAATAACATCATGAATATTGTTAGACTATTTGGACCGCAGGCAAAAATCGAGCCGCTTTATCTATTGGCCATATCAGTTCAAACAATCCGATTGCTTGTCTTGACTTATAACTTGGTCTCTGTCAATAATTCATCTCACCAAGGGTTGGAAGATTTGTATGAACTTTCATTCAAGTTAAACTCAATCCATTTATATCATGAAGTAAGTCGACAACAGAAACGCAATGTGCCTTAAAAATTAACTTTTACTTTTAATTTTTCTCGTAGAATGACATCTTCATCGCTCGAATGGCACTAAGTGACGTTGGCTTCACCTTCGCCAATCTCTTTACCATAAACAACAGTTTCATTACATCCATGTTTACCCTTTCATTAACTATTATAATTGCCCTGGCAAGTTTCATTTATAATTAATAAGTCAAGAATTGTAAAACACTAAGATTTCAAATAAATGGTTGACCGTGATGAAATACACCGACAAAATTCTGAGAATTTATTTACTCAAGTTGACAAATGCTTTCAATCAAATGGTTGATTGCATAAAACGAAATCCTTCAAATTTCTTACTAATTTCTGTCTTCTGAGTTCAGTTAGGTCATCATGCCCCTGAGGTTCTACAAAAAGGTAATGAACGTTTCGGTAAAGTAACAGTTTGTGAACGAAAAATTCAACGGTGGCTTAAAATTTCTTTTTAGTTTAATAACGTATGGAAAGTTAAAACGGAAAAAAGGTAATCCGATAATTTTTCGGAATCGGATTATCGGATTAGTTTCAAATTTTCAGGAATATAGCGACAAGGCTTAGGTATATAAATATGAATAAAATAAGTATAAAAATAAGGCACATGAAACCATTAGTACGCATCATGTCGAGGCTGAAGCAAAGTGATGTTTTGCACTCGTGTGTCAGTACAGGGCTGAAACTGCTTTTAATCGATAAAAATGCGGTCAATACATTTTCGCACAAATAGATAAATGTGATAAATATCTTCCAAGCTCTCATTAGGGGACCAATAAATTCACTATCCTTTTGAATAAATGAAAACTGTCATAAGTTATTATTAAATTAAATTATTTCTGATCTCAATAATATGAATATTACAAAGAAAGTTTTGCTTGACAAAAGATTGAATGATTGATTTAATGAGTTTAGATTACAATTAGAAAATTTCATTTACAAAACTATAGAAAGCTTGCAGTTTCTTAATATCTCGACCTAATATTTCGACTTCTAATATTTCACTATTGACTTTGACACCTAGTACAATGGTTTTGATTAAAAATTAAAAATCGATGATTATTTAAACCTGCTTTGTGTTTTCATGTATTTCCTTTGGTCATAGCGTTGAACACCTAGAATGTATTCGTATTTATTGGTCAAACTATAAATGATTAATTGATCGCAGAACCCTGGATTCTTATTGAAACTGAAGAAAATTAGCATCAAGCCTTTTGTCAAACTTTGTCTTTGTGCAAACACTGCAATTCACAGTTGAAATGTCTTCACCAACACGAACGAATCCACCCAAGCAAACTATTCACGATGGGTACATTTTACCCTCAAAATTCATAATTGGACCAGTGACCAGAATCATCCTGTTGTTTACCTTGGCTATTGTCCTGCTTTTAAAATCGTTTATTATTCTATTATTCTGCTCGATTTTGTAACTACACGACAAAGGTATCGATCTTGAGTGCGTACATATCTTTATAGCTGTAATTATTTTGTTTCTTAAAGTTTTGATGATTCTGTTTGGCTTCAATTTGGAATATTTTAAAAAATTTAGTTCCTTCATTGAATTGTTATCTATTGAAACTGATAGTTATACTGTTCATACAATCAAACGGGATCGACGCTTGAGTCTCATCATTCTTGTTATATCATTCATAAGCTACGCTATTATGATGACTATTTACGTTTTACCTCACACCCAAAAACTAGGCACAACTAAAGTCACTCTGCTTATTATTGATGAAATCTTCATGGTACTTGGATTATTGTTTCTTCACAACATGATTTGTAACATTTGCATCTTATTACGAATCGCTTTCAATCAAATCAATTCACGAATTGCTTCTTTGAATGAAACATCGAAAAACTCGTTTAATTTCTTTCATGAAATTAGGAATTTAAGGAAAAGATACAGTTATGCAGTTCGATCGACACAAAATGCTGAGAAATTGTTTCGATGTTTCATAACACTATTTTATATTGAATACTTTTCACAGAACATAATGAACATTGTTAGACTATTCGGACCACAAGCAAAAGTTTCACCGATTCACCTATTAGGCATAATTACCCGTACAGTCCAATTGGTAATCTTGACTTATAATTTGGTCTCAGTGAACAACTTATCACGCCAAGGATTGGAAGATTTGTATGAATTTTCATTCAAATTAAACTCAATCCATTTGTATCATGAAGTAAGTCAATAACAAAATCGCAATCAATTTCGAGATTCATCTTTTACTTTTCAATCTTTTTCATAGAATGACATCTTTATCGCTCGAATGGCATTAAGTGACGTTGGCTTTACTTTTGCCAATCTATTTACCATCAACAACAGTTTCATTACATCCATGTTTACCCTTTCATTAACCATTATAATTGCCTTGGCAAATTTCATTTATCATTGATAAACAAATAATTATAAAAGAATAAGGATTTCAATAAATGGTTGATTATCCAAAATACACCGACTAAATCTGAAAATTTATTTAACCAGGTGCTTAAAAATATTCTCGATCAAATATTTGAATGTGTATAGTGAAAGCGTTACAATTAGTTGATTAAGTCCTGTTGCCTAACTTCAGCTCTCTTCGGCTGAGGTTACACAGAAAATCAATTAACGTTTTAGTGAAGAACCCATTAGTGTACGGATAACACAATGTTGGTTTACGAAACATTTCAGTTTATCTATGCATAAATACAAAACTTTAGTTTTTCATTTGAACGGTATTTTTCGATTTAGTAACGATCTCAAATTGTCACTGTTTCAATGTTCTTACGAACGCCAGACTCGATTTAAACTGATCTCAATAGATTCATGTTGGCTTTGGAAGCTGATATGCAATTCTGCCTGTTCGCTTATTTGTTTGCGTTTATTTGTCTCTTAGCTTTTGCTTTTAAATTTATAACTCAAATAAGGCGTGTTAATATCTTCCAAGCTCTCATTAGGGGGCCAATGAATTCACTATCCTTTTAAATCAATGAAAACTGTTATGAGTTGGAATAATTATTTCTGTTCTCAATACAATATGAATATTCCATAGAAAGTTTTTTTTGGCAGAAAATTGAATGATTGGTTTAAATAGTTTTGCTTACAATTGGATCAAGATTAAAATGCGTCGTAAAATGCACAATAACTTTGAATATAAATTAAAAATCAATGATGATTTTAACCTTCCTTTGTGTTTTCCCAATTTTCTTTGTTCGTTGAATGCCTAGATTGTATTGATATATGCTAGTCAAGCCATAAATCATTAATTGATTGAAGAAACCTGAGTTCTTATTTAAACTGAGCAAATTAGTATTGAACCTTTTTTCAAGTTTATTTCATGAAAAGAAATCATTCTTCGTGCACAGACCAAAAGTTACAGTTAAAATGTCTTCACCAACAAGAACGAATCCACCCAAACGAATTATGCTCGATGGGTACATTTTAACCTCTAAATACATACTTGGACCAGTAACCAAAATTATCCTGTTGTTTACCATTGCTTTTTGTGCTGCTTTCAAAATAGTATTGTATTTTATTTATTCGTTTGAATTTTGTAATTACTCCACAAAGGTATTGATCTTCGAGTGCGTTCATGTCTCTATAGTAATAATCATTTTGTCACTTAAAGTTTTGATGGTTGTGTTTGGCTTTAATTTAGATTATTTTAAAAAATTCATTTCCATCATTGAATTGCTATCTATTGAAACTAATAGTACAACTGTTCGTACAATCAAACGGAATCGCCAATTAAATCTCAATATTCTTGTTGTCTCTTTTATGTGCTCAGCTATACTTTTCACGGTTTACATTTTACCACACATACAAAAAATAGGCAAAATCAGAGCTACTTTGCTCATTATTGATGAGTACTTCATGGTAATTGGATCATTATTCCTGCTTAACATGATTTGTAACATTTGCATCTGTTTAAGGGCTGTTTTCAATGAAATTAATTCACAAATCACTACCATGAGTGAAACATCGAACCAATTGTTTACTTCATTCCGTGAAATCAGAGATTTAAGAAAAAAATACAGTCATGCAGTGCGATCGACACAAAATGCTGAGAAATTGTTTCGCTGTTTTATAACACTATTTTACGTTGAATACTTTTCACAGAATATTGTGAACATTGTTAGATTATTTGGACCGCAGGCAAAAATCGAAACACTTTACCTATTGGCTATATCTATCCAAACAATTCAGCTAATACTCTTGACTTATAATTTGGTCTCAGTGAACAACTTATCTCGCCAAGGGTTGGAAGATTTGTATGAACTTTCATTCAAATTAAACTCAATCCATTTATATCATGAAGTAAGTCAATAAAAGAATCTCAATTAATCCCAAAAATGAACTTTTATTAATACTTTCCAATTTTTCTTCTAGAATGACATCTTTATCGCTCGAATGGCATTAAGTGACGTTGGCTTTACTTTCGCCAATCTCTTTACGATAAACAACAGTTTCATTACATCCATGTTTACCCTTTCATTAACCCTCATAATTGCTTTGGCAAGTTTCATTTATCAATGATAAGTCAAGAATTGTAAACAAAAATTCCAATAAACGTTCAATTGGTTCATGTACAGTTTCCATATACTCATTTTTTCATTCTAGTTTTTAATTGTTGTGTTTGCTGACAAATTTATGATGATTTCATTGAAGTAGTCAAAAAGCTAACAACCATTTGCTGTACTATACAGTATTTTTCAAAAAAATTGTCAGTAATTAAAGCATTCATTTTTCATTAATTATAAACTTCAGATAATTGAGATTAGCTGGGCTAAAACTATATGAGTCAAAGATGAAATTTGAAAAAAATTAGCATGATATGTGCCGTCCTTCGACTTTTATACACATAACAAGTCGAGTTTTTAGTGCAAAAATTATGGAAGTTAAAAACTTCTATGGAGTTTATAATGGAGAAATGATAAGCGCCACCTGTTGGTTTGTTGAATTTAGGGTGACCGACCCGAATTAACTCTTATTTGCCATAAACTCGGACTTTATAATTTTATTTTCAACCCTGAAAATGATTATACGATTGACTCAGCACACATTAGCAATGTCAAAGCCTAAGTTTGAGACATTTTTCAATCCAAAACAGACTTGCAGTCTTTTTTCATGATTTTAGGCAGCTGAGGTCATTTCAATCTAAATTTTCTCGTACAAATCGCACTCTAAATGCTGAGATTTTTTGAAAATCAAGTTCACTGAACACGTTTTAGCCCCTTAGCAAAATTTGATGAAATTCCCACGCATAATATCAGAGATATTCCATCGCGAAACGAACATAGAGAACTGACAGTTTTTTTGAAAAATACTGTACGTTCAAGCACTGTAGAATCACCAATCATAAAATATCTGCTGCTACAAAATAAAATGACTTTGATTGAAATGTCATTCGTAAAGTTAAAAAGACTAGTGATAAACTATGAAAGTAGAAAGTGCATGTCGAAATTTGTTTAACTGGAAATTTCATTCCAAACTGGGAGAGTTCTTTATCATTTATATTATTAGCATAAATATGATAACACGAAAAGTGAATTGCACAAGATTCAACTTTTTTTTCGAGAAACTTATCTATTCACACATCATTTTCAACTATTTCCATCAGTTGAATATCAGGCAAAACAGAAAAGATATAATTGTTTCATCTCTTCTTTTTTAGACCAAATTTTGTTTTCTCTCTTTTCGCTCAATGTTTTGTTTAGTGGTTTACAAAGACCAAAACTGTCACACAATCAATCAACTGTTGCGTGACTAAAACTTGCACAAGATGAATCAATGAGTCGAGAATAAGATGAAAATGAGAAGCAGAAAGAAAAAAGTGTTGAACGAAAAAAAAGATGGAAAATGATTTTATTCTTATTACAACAATTTTGAAAATGTAAACTAAAGAGACATTGAACAATATGAATAGACAGTTTATATGTAAACGTATGTTGCACAATAATAATGTGTACATGTTCATTTGAAGCGTGATATGAAACTCCCTATTGGGAGTTTTTTTACTTCTCTAGTTGTCTTTCAATTTGAGTGAATGTTGAACGAAAGATAAAAATATCTTATGTATCATCATCATCATCATTCTCATGCATAACTTTTCCTATTATTCACTGGGAATTGAACTGTTAATAAACATTATATTCAATTTCACCTACGAATGCTGCAAATAATACACTAGACAATATATTTCGCTTTAAACTTGACATGACATTTATTCACCTTTATTTGTCATCATTTTTGAGAGAAACAAGATTTTAATAAAAAGAAGCTGTGAATTGAAAACTAAAAGCCAACGAAGACAAAAAACAAACTTTTGCTCGTTGATGTTTTGCGTGAAATAAGTTTCGCTTGAATTATAAGAATTTAAAGATTTGCGAATCTGAATCTTTTTGTAGCAATTCAAACTCGCTCAACTCGTTGAGCTATGAATCAATGAAGGATAGAAAATATTATTTCTGAAAAGAAAGGCGAATTTTGTCCCATTTTCCTTTGGCGTTTCGAAAGGAAAAATAATTAGTAAAAAAAGTTCTTTTAAACTGAAGAATATCTTTTCGACGCATTCTTGTTCTGTTGGACCTTCACGGTTAAATCATATCTAGTCTATTTCGATTCAAACTATCCTTAAGTGACTTTAGAAAAAAATTTAAATAAGAAACAGCGATATTTAAGGTCAAAAGAAATGGAATCATTAACCTGTTTAAGGATTTATTGTTATTACTGCTTTTGTATTATCTTTTATTTTAATAAATACTTACTTAAGTAAATCTTTTTGTTGCATCTGCTTAGTTTTGATATTGTAACTTGGTAAGAATTATTGAGAAGGAAAAGTTTCAAAAACAGAATTGAATAAAATCAGATAGAAAAGGCAAAAATGAAAAATTTCACAACCAAAAAGGTAACAAAATAGAGTCTGGAAAACTCATTTTATCATCAAAAGTAAAGTTTTTAACAAAATACAGTTCTGCATTTTGTACAATTTATGAATTAAAGAAACAAAAATTTTATTATTATCATTACGAGCATAATCACGCAGCAGATATTAAGATTTTACATTTCTATTTTCCTTCAATTACAACTTTTAAACATTTAAACCAGTGATGATGGATCAAAATAGACAAAGCAGACAATTTCCAGGATAATACTACTGGTAAATCTACTGTTGCTTTGACTTGAATGAATATTTTCATCTAAGATCGCCCCATCATGCAAACATCACTATGATTGAAGTTGGACTCTTCAATTCAACCGAATATCTTTTACTCAAAAGTCTTGAAGCGAAAATTATTTTTGTCAATTTATGATTAAAATGATTCTAGACTTTTCTAACTTGTCCATCAAAGTGATCAATTCAAATTAATTGATCAAAATGTTTCAATTTGGAATGGAAGATGAATTTTGTGGAAAAAATTTTGGCTCAAAATTTTTCCATGAAGTCACAAGTCAAACTACTTTTTTGCCTACCTTTTACCTCTGTAATTATTAAAGCTCATCAATCTAAGTTAAACTCAATTAATTAGATCTTAAGGTTCATCAGGAAAGCTCAATTGGTTGAGTGGAAAAAAAATTTCGGGTAAAAATTTGTTGTTTGCTAAAGGCAAATTGCGTGATTAAGAACACAATGTAACCTGAAAATGTAGCCCTGTAAGCAGTGAGAGGAAAAAATATGATAATAAAAGGTTATCATGAAGAGCAAAGTTGGTAACATTAATTGGAATAACAAATTTAAAGAAGTTGATGATTACAAGGGAAAAGGATTCATCCAGAGAAGGAGAAGAGAAAGGAAAGAAAGAAGAAGAAATGATGATAAATCCGATGAATACGTAAGTAAGAGATTTATGTACAACTCTAATTAAGATTTAAGCTACGTTACAATCAGCCTTCGAATTGAATGGAAAGGCGAACAACACTTTTTTTACCTTAAGCCTTGTTCAACTCATTTAAACGTAAATTAGTCTTTAACTCAATAAATTGTTGCATGGTTAGCATTTAATTTCCACTGAATCAATTAACAAATGGAAGAGTAAAAAACTGTATTCTTGTCATCAAGTTGAACTGATGAAACAATATTGAATTACATGAGAGTGAAATTGGTTATTTTGACTTTCGATGAGAGGTGAATCTTTGAAATTTAATTTTAAAACTTATTCCAAATTTGGTGACAATTGAATTGAGAAGAAATGATTGAAATCAATTCTTCTTTTATTGATTGCTATCAACATCTTTCCATTATTAATCAACTCGACTTGCAACTTTTCAAAACAATAATGATCGTCACTTTTCTCTTCTTATTTTTCCTTTACTCAAATACAATTATCATGAGTAAAGTGGATATTAATGTTACCGTAACTTTGAAAGTTACCTTATGGAAGACAAGTTGGTTAACGATTGCGGAAGCATTGAATTATCATCATTATTACAGTCATCATTACCATGATCATTACCTCTATTTTACGATTATTCAGTCGAATAAGTTTTGGAACGTCAACCAAATGAACATTGAAAATTTGACGAAATTAGATAAAGCTTGTGTGCGGTTAAAGGTTTGAAAGAGGCTAAACAACTAACCTGATCTGGTGCTGTGAGGTTGGCCAACGAGGTTATCTTGTTGCTTATGGTTCCCCATTTGGGTCTTGGAGGCAATGGTGGTCTAATCAGTAGGGAACAGTATTGGCCTTGTAAGGTCTTCACTTGTGACCCAAGAGTGAGACCCTTGTGCACTGAAAGACACTCATCGTAACGACCAAGATGTGAATTGCTTCCTTCCAAAAGACCGGTAATTGGAAGTTTTCCGGATGAATCAAATACTATCAAAAGAAATGTAACAAATGAAATTTTCATGAAAAAACTTTTTGCCATTCAACTGTCAATATCATCATTATCATCATCATCTTCAAATTGAACAAAACAATGAAATTTTTAAAAATAGATTTTCATTTAGTTTTGTTGGAAAAAACAATTTTCTTCTCAAATAAACATTTATTTCGCACAATTGTTTTTTCCTCTTGTTTGGCGCATATTGGACAACAAGATTAAGTTGTCAACAGTTAGCGCTGTTGGAATGATTATCGGCTAATAATCATCATGATCTAGAGAAAAGATTGGAAAATATTCTAAATTAATTAGCAGAAAATGAAAATCTACATTGTTCTTTTTCCAAAGAAGCTGAGGATTTCAACGGTTCATGAGCAAATCAACTCTTTGTCTGAAAATGAGTGGAATTGGAAAATCTGGGAAATTAAATTCCATGGTTATCTGTTTTAATGCTTGGATTAAAATATTTACCTTTTTAATCCGATTTGTGATTTAATCTTTTTAAAATGAACTCAATTGCTGATCAATAATCAGTTAAATTTTTCATTCCGTTTGTCAATCAGGTTAATGGTAAAGATTTTTGCCATTTCTCTCTCCTTTTCGTTCTTTTAATTTTTGCTTTTTACAAATCGTTATTATTAACAAAGTCAATTGTTTGATTTAGTCAAGTTTGAATGTTAATTATCAGACTTTTACCTCGTTTTCGTTAATAATAATCGTTAAACTCAAGGTAAGAGTCACACTGATTGTTATGAGTTTCAACGTTTTGATCAGGAATCAATTTCCTCGAGTTAATGAAGTTCAATAATTCAAATGCAATTCATAAAGTTCTAGAAACTTCGAACTTCAGTTCAATGAAACTGCAATTCGTCAATTCAAAAGATTCGACTTTTTGCATCAATTATCATTGGACAATTTATCGTCGAAATGAATCCTTTGCTATTCAGTAAATTGTCTTGCAAATTGGAAAGTTAAGCAAAGATAAAAGTCAAAAGTCTCTTTCTCTTTATTCCACCTTGTTTTGTTGATTGTTGTCTATTCAATTGTTATTAAGACGATGATGATTAAGATGAACAAGAAATAGACTGTTAAGCATTACTTACTTTGAGTGGCCCAAGTTTCAAGTGAAGCCAAATCTTTAAGGAAACGATGCAAAGAAAACTTACATAAAGAATCGACTGAAGTTTGTTGAAGGGTTTCATTGATGATGGGTTCAAGGAACGAAGTGACAAGTTTACTTGAAGCCGTACGAAGGGACTTCTCCAGGTTAAACCATTGGCCAACAAGTGGGTCCAATTTACGAGTAGAGTTGGCCGAAGACACAACTTGAAGTTGACCCAATGTGAAGACCAAGTAGCACAAGATGCAAGTAAACTTCATGGTAGACAGTCGAGGGTTGTGCACAAGAGTGTCTATCTGTAGTTGGCAAAAGTATTTTTTCATCAAACGATTGACAGTCGGTGGCTTTGTCACTTGCATTCAACTTTGTTTATCAAAATATTTTGAGTTACTCTAAACTTTTAGAGTAAAATAGAGAAAGAGGGAAAGTAAGGATGATGAGGAGAAAAGGAGGGGTGAAGATAAGAAAATGAATCAGAGAAAGTGTGCTAATGATGAGGAGAGAGAGAAGATGATGATTAGTGAACCAGTTCGATGAAGATGATCTGTAGACCAAAATGGGGTCAAACTTGTTTCGCTTTTGTTCTCCATTAAACTCTATTGTATTCGTCAATTGGTTACTTCTTTTAGAATTGAACTTAAATTTGGAAATGAAACTTTTCTTTCCTTTATCAACTTTCATCTTCATCATGACTTTTCATCTCATGATTGACAGACGACTGTTAATGAAAGTTCAAGTCTACCTTGAGCAAAATGTCTGTAACAATGATGTAAATGATCAAATGCTCTGTAACTTGTTGCTCTTTAATTGTCAATTTAGTGGAGAAAATTCAATTTCACCAAAAAATTAGGTGCACTTGAATTTGCGTTTCATTTTTTTCTCACTTTACTTTTCTATTTTTACTCACTCGAGCTTCATTGATTCATTATAGTTGAACATTTTTAATCCAACCAAATCCATCTTTTTGGTTGACTAATTGATTGATTCAATTTTAATCGCTTTTTCTTTTCGTTGACAAAATTTGGTTTACCTTGAAATTCACTTTCTTTTTTGTGCTTTACATTATTCAATGAAACTAATGGCAATGAAATTCATCTGTAAAAGTTGAGTATAAATAATTGATTTCATGAATAATTAGAATGGAAAAGAGAGAAAAATCTAAACAGTTTCACAATGAATCACAATGAGAAAATTTAACTTCGCTACAGTTTGAAAGCAGAAAGCTTGAAAGTTTGAAAGAGAAATTCAATGAAAAGCAATAACTTATCAATTCAGTTCAATCTCTGTGTATCAAAATTTCCATGAATACAGAAAAAATACTTTTCTTTTCAAACTTTTATCGCCAAAAGCGCATTGAAACTTTAATACATTTTCAATTTTTGCTGTTCTTTGATACCAACTTGATTTGATAAGGCAATGAACAATCAAAATTTTTCCGAATTTGAAATGTGAGAATGAAAAGTCTGTAAGTATAGAATTAGATGAAAATCGAACTTAAAAATTTCATTCTTTTTTCAATTATCACAGGTGAATCAAATTTCACTCGACTCGATATGAGTTAATGAACTGGATTGATTAGGAAATCTTGTAAGAAGAAAAAAATTTTCCACAAAAGTTGAAACGAAAATTTCTGGTAATTTTGTCTTTCAACTTCATCAATTTTCTTTCGTTGTTAATTAAGAGTTTGATGGAGAATAATTAATGAATTTTCTTATTGCGAAATGTAGAAATGATGAATTGAAATAGAATTTCGAAAAAAAAGTTTCTTCCCTTAGATGGCGCTTTGCTCAGGGAGGCATTTTTATCAACTAAACTTGCGCAAGTTGAACCTTTACTCGTGCAAATGTGAGAACCATTTTATTCAATAACAAACTTGGAGTTGGCTTTTTGTAACCAAAGTATCATCATCAGTGAGTTTGTCTCTCATTTCAACTCGAATGTGTCAACGATTTCGGTTGCAACTGACAACTTTACCAATCAATTGTTTCCATTTTAAATTGATTAATAAAGTTTCCTTGTGACTCAAGTTTACCATGGATTCAGTTGATTATAGATTAAAGTTTTTTCACGAGAAAAAGTTTTGCTTTTCTTGAAGTAAAATTTGTGGATAAAAGTGGATAAAGGATTAAACAAGCATTGAAATGGTCTTTAAATTTTCACTCATCATTGGACTGTTGACTCTACTTCCAAGTAAATATGGTAAGAATCGCAAACAAAATTCTTTCAAAATTTCTCAAATATCAATTCGAAACCAATTAACTAGTTTAACAAGTTAGACTTTCTCCATAAAACCTCATTCTCTCAACTTATAGATAAATGATTTACTATTGATTATGCAAAGGATGAATGTTTTTCATCTTTTCCATGTCAATTCAGAGATGAATATTTTTGCCCAAAAAATGCACCAAAAGTTCAATTCTCAACAGAGATTTAAAATGTGAATTGAATGGAAAAAAATCAGTTTTGTTCAATTCTTCCAAGGCTTCAAGTTTACCTTTTTGTTCATCAAAATTCATTTTTGCGTGTCAATTGACAACATATTTTTCACCTGAATTATTATTGCATGATAAACTAGTTTCACTTTTACTGATTCCATTTACCATGAAGAAAAGAGTTTATTCATTGGAGTCTATTTTGCACTTCATTAAATGCACTCGAAGTTGAAGCTCAAAGAGAAACGAGAAAATTTTTCAAAAACTCGAAAGACTTTGAATGATTTGAAAAAAAGTCAAATTTACATTCACCTTTAATTAGTCCAAGATTTTATCATGAAAAATGAACAGTACCTTTTCAATCATTTATTCAAAGCAAATTGCTCTTTACAGTTAAGTAAATGTTATTCAGTCAACTTTGACCCTTTGGTTAAACAAGTTTGTACAAACTCAATCACATGGAACATTATTTTTGTGAACAAAATCGAGAAAAGGTCAGAAAGAAATGTGACAAAACGAAGAGGAGAAAAAAAATGATTTCCATGAAAAGGAAAAGTTGACAGAATTGAGCAAATTAAAGTCAACATTTGGATATATTAATTAAAAAAGATAAGAGTGAAGAGAATGTCATTGAAAGATTTATTCATTTGGAAGGAAAAGAAAGAATTAAGACTTGGAATATTCCTTTTTCCCTCAAGCCTTTCCTCATTTCCATTTGCTTAACAAACACTAATTAAGCTGCAAGATTCATTAATTAACAACATTTAAAGTCAACCTTTTCTTCTTAACCTTTTCACGTCTTTCACTGAATAAGCACTTTTTGTGCGTCAAACATCATTTTGCAAAACTTGAATCGAAACATTTTTTTTCTTGAGACTCGAAAAAAAAGTTATCAAAAAATCCAAATGATGAGCAAACATCAAGTCATAATTAGCAAGCTTTTTGTTTACTCGCTAATAAATCAAAACTTTTCAACTTTTTATGTTTACTTGAGAATTTTTTTTCTTAACTTTTTTCGCCAATCTTGAAACTTTTTCAGCTCCATGAAAGGGTTGTGAAGAAAATGGTGAGAGAAAAAAATGAAAATTTGTTTACATCATTTCTGTTTAATCTTTTTTTTCTCCTCTTCTGAACTCATTGGTGTTATCATTGAACATTTTCGTCTTCATCATTTTCTCTGTTTCTTCAAAATTGGAAATGCTTTAAATAATATGTTCAACTGATTCTCATGAAAGGCAAATTTAGTCGCTGAAATAAAGAACTAAACATTTCTGACTTTTTTCTCTTCTCCTCAAACAGTATTCTATTCCAATCCATTTACTGGAAATTGTTATTTTTTCTTCTCTTTTTCCCTTCTTTTTCCCTTCTTCAAAACTCTACTCATTGGTCCTTAAAACAAGTTCAGGAAGAAGATGAAATGAGAAGGCAAAAAGAGTTGCTATTGGGTGCAAATATTCTGGTTATAAGTTCAAGTTGAAATGATATTTTCAAATGAATTCTGTTACATTGTGACAGAAGAAAAGTTGAACAAAAAAATGTATTCAATTGACTCATCATGTAAAAAAATTTCTCTTTTCCTTCTCTTGAAACTTTTCTGCTGATCCACTTCAAGTGATACATCAAAGTGATGGTTTCAATTGAAAGATTAAATTATCAATAATTCTTGTCCAATCAATGAAAGAGAGAAAAATGTTTCAACAATTTTTGCCAAAATTTTAATGTCTTTTTTCATCTCGTTTTGTCTTTGATAGCAAATTGGTTGAGAATCATTTTCATCATCATTTACGATAATCTGAATATTGCGTG
This sequence comes from Tetranychus urticae, assembly GCF_000239435.1. Next base: position 1,382,632 of record NW_015449945.1, on the reverse strand, counting down.
ATAATAGCTTGTAACAATGAATGATCTTGAGTTGAAAAAGGTTCAATTGTACTTGAAAAAGATTTGTTTGAATATCCATTTTATGATGAGACAAAAAAGAGTGGAGAAGCAAGGAAAAGGAAAGAAAGAAAAGGTAGAAAAAAAACTTGATTATTGAATGTTGCAAAGGGAGTTTATTTTTGAACAGCATAAAAGGTTGGACGAAAAATGAGTGAATAGATAATGTTAAATAACATTTCATCAAGTATTCAATGTGAAATTCTTTATCTCCTGTTATCATGATAAACCTCTATTGACCCCGTCTCAAGGATAAAAGGTGATGATAATGTATTTCTCTGTTAACTTAATGAATAATATGAATATGTTGTTATCCAATAGTGTTCAACTTATAACAAAACAAGGTTAACAACAAAACGTTATCTAACTCAATTTGTATTGCATTATTGTATTACTATCTTTTTTTATCGACTCAAACTAAGTCGTTGGCAACTTGTTAGACTCGATTGTACAAAGTGCTGAAATGTTGAAATGCTTTTTTCATGTCGCTCCAACATTTAAGCTGATATTAAGTGTTTCGTAGTTATTCTAATGAAAATGTTACAGATTTGCGATTTCGTTTGGTTCTTCAAACTTTATGAGAACGACAGTTATCTCAACTGTGATTAGAAATCTGACTTCAATTCCAACTCGTATTCTTAACCAATCACGTGTCAGTTACACTTTACGTCAAGTCTATCATCTTGTCAAAATAAAATATAATCTTTGATATGATTAGATAAGTGATAAGAGTAAATGTGAAAAGTTATAATTTCATTTAGACGTTTGATGAACGATAACAAGTTCAAGATGTTGAGCTTGATGAGGTTAATTTAAATCTTGTTTTCACTTTGACTTACATTAGTGCAAGGTTATTCATTGGTTGTGTTGTATAAGTTTACCTAACCAATAAGTAGTGTTACTTGTACAAATCAATCATAATTATTTAATGAAAAATTTACACAAAATTGCCTCTCGAGGAAAGGAAAAATTCTGCATCCATTTTCATATTTAATTTGACAATTTCATGCGATCTCAAACTTGAATCGAGAAATCAGTTTGACAATCCATATAAATGTTTTTTGAGAAATTTTCTGTTTGAAATTTCGAAAATTAAAGTAAACATTTTCTCACAAATAAAATTCTTTTTAATTTCAGAATTCATCTCTTTATTGGAACCGAGAGTTTATGACGAATTTGTTATCCAAGGTAACATTGCCGTGTTTCGATGTCAAATTCCCGATCATCTTAAAGACACTGTTCGAGTCAAATCATGGTATCTCAGTAATGGAATCATACTGAAACCTCCAGAAAATCGAGGTAAGAGCATTCGAAGTTCTCAACAAAATTTTGAAATTTTCTTCAATAAAAATTCCTTACAACTTGAGTTTTCAAAAATTAATAAAATTTGAATAAAATCTATTCAAAGACTGAAGTAAAACAAAATTAGCCTTAAAAAGTGTTCAAAATGAGTTCACAAACAAAGTAATTAATCATTTTTCAAAGAAAATTTAAAATTCAAATTAAACTATAAAAATGGCAAATTAATGCTGATCATAATAAAAGTTTTAATAACATTGGATAATCAATTGAAAGTCAAATAAAAGTTCACATTCAACTCGAAATTGTGATTTGTTTTTGAATAGGAAATTTCGCCTCGAGCAAACTCCTTTCCATTGTTCAACTCGATTCAACTTATCGAAACATGTAAAGTTGAACAGAAAAGTAAAGTTTAAATTTCTTCAAAGTTGTTTTTTATTCATTATAAACATTTGAAATTCAATGTTTCGTTAAAACTCAATTTTCTCGCATCTTTTTCATTCTTAACTTTTCTCCCAAGTTCATACTCATGAACTATTTAGATTAACATTGAAAAGTGTTTTCCTCGAAAAAGAGAAGAAAAATTGTTGAGAAGAAATTGAAAAGAATAATTTATCAAACGAAAAATTATCAAAGTTTCAGCATAGAATCTGATGAAATAGTTTCTTCTGCAAAACTTTTCTCTTCATTTATTGTTCACCTTGTCAGCGATATCAATTGACCATTTAATTGGTTACAAGTACCACTTGATTGAGATGATAAGAACAACAATAAAAACTCAATTGGAATGGCGATATTAATGGAAAGAAAAGAAAAGTAGAGAACAAATTTTTCCAACGATAATGATCAGATTCATTTTTCTTCGTTCGCTTCTCTCTCGATCAACAATCAAATGTTTTTATATTCACTGATATTGTCCAGTTTGCTTGGCTAGGTTAACAGGAAAATACAAAGAATGGAAAATGGATAAAGAAAAAGGAAAACGAAGAAAAGATATAAAAGGAAAGAATAACATTGACATGGTTACATTCTTGAAGAGTCTACATGACATTATCAGTACTTTATATCGCCATATCATTACCATCATGTGCATCATCATGTTCATCATCTTTACATGTTTAGTTCCTTTCCAAACAACCCAAAGATTCCAAGACTTTTCTCTGCCAGTTTCTTCTTCCATTCCATCGATACAACCTTTACAATCTTTTCTTCAGATTCCTTTCTCTTCCCATCAAGTTACATGATAATGTTAACATTTTCAGAGGTTTACCTTTACATGATTATCAGGGAAAGAATCACAAAAGGTATGGATAAAGAGAAAAGATGCAAAAAGAAGAGAAAAGAAGAAAAAATGTTGATTACCAGATTACCATCTTGGAATGATACATTTCCATGTATCATTTTCTCGGCTTTATTCATCTTCTCCTCGTCATTCGTCATGCCTTATCAATGAGCAATAACTTTTCTTCTTCCCTGAACAGAGAAAAGAGAAATTATTTTCCTTCTCTTCACATTTTAATGAGAGACAACAAATTTCCTCTTTACTTTCATCTTCGTCAAAAAGCATTATAAACATTTCACTTTTATTCACACGACTTAATTTCACCTTTATCATGAGCTTGCAAAGAAGACGAAAAAGGGTGAAAATTGTTGTTTTATCCAAAGACAGATGAGAAGCAAAATGTCAACTTGAACGAGGTGAAAAAGGCGTCTTTTATTAGCTTCTGTAATAATGTCATAAAAAATGGAAAAAGGGACAAGAAAAGAAAATCGAGTTTTCCTTTTTACTCTCACAAATTGTTGTCATTAGTATTATTAGCAAATGTGACGATATTTCATTTGGAAAACCTTTGAACTCGCCAAAATTGATATTGTAATGTTGGTAACTGTGACAATGATCAATGTTTCGTTGCATCGTTTATCATAATCTCAACTCTTTTACTTCAAGTGACAATGTTTGTTGGACGAAGAGTAAAGTTGGTGAAAAGACGAAAACAAAGCAAAGAGTAAAAGATGAAATTCAATGTTTTCTCTTCTTCTCTTATTGTTGTCAGAAATGAATGAAACATTGAGTGAAACTGAAAAAAGGAAGTTGACAATTATTTTATCATTTCATTTGCCAACGAAAAAGAAAAGATGAAAAAATAGACTTTCGTTGGTTCAATCTTTTGCATTTACTTTTGGTTTCTTTCGTTGTTAACAAGAGCAAATGTTGTTTATCTTGAAATGCAATTTCCGAGTTTATTTTTGAAATTACAAGTAAATAAAATTATCAATTTGTTTGCGAAATTTTTATTTGGAAAAATGGCAAAATCTTTGCTCTTCTTTTTTCGCCTCTTCTCACTTTTCAATTGTTCAATTCACAATTCATCAGGAATCAAATTATTGAACTTTTCTCTCTCGCTTTTTCTCATCCGATTAAGGTTAAGTGAAAACATGAAAAGTTGAATGTTCAAGAGAAGCGATTGAAAGGGAAAAATGTTGAAAGTCAATATTTCAATATTGACTTTACAGTTTAACTGTTTTTGAGTCAATAAAGGAAAGAGACTTTGATAGAGTCTTTTTCAATTCACCTTTAAAATATTATCAAATGATAATCAAGATAATGATGCAAGGTTCGCCGAGTGATGAAAGGGTAAAGGATAAAAGTGTAAATGTTTCTCTTTTGACTGGAAATCATTTGCAGCAAACTATAACTTTACTTGGAAAATTTTGTTTTTCTTTTTACCCATTTTTTCCATTCATAAATATGTGATTTACATTTAAAACCTTTTGTTGGTAACCTTCTTTAGTCTCTTCTGTTTTCATCATGATCGGTTTGAGATGGAAAAAACAGAAAAGTCTAATAATTTGCAGAAATAAGCATTTTTTGCAAGTCTATTCAACAACAGTAATCGATAGTTTAGTGACATGCATTAATGAGAAACACTTTGCTGGAAAAGTTTATCCATTGTGCGATAAGACAATATCAGTATTGAATAGTTTAACCCAGAAAAAGTGTTTTCAAGTTGACAATATTTCTTTTTTCGCTTCATCATCACCATTATTGTTACACTTATTGTCATCATCATTATCATATACTATCACAGTTTCCAGTTCTTACCAATATTGTCATTTGACTCGGATAAACAATTGGGTTCAGTTAAAATTTCGATGTGAGAATGGATTCATCCAAAAGTATTGGTTTAACACTTTATTTAATAAGTATTATTTATCAGTCATTATAACAAATAGCTTTGATGCCGAAACATTCAGTACAATTATTAAAACAATAATCCTAATATCTGATGTTTTACATAAAGATTAAAAAAAGATAAAAAAACATCAAATTCAACGAATGTCTGCATAACAAGGTTGTACAGGGCATTTCAGCTAATTTTACTGTTGTAAACTGGCTGCATCTTTGCCCCTGAGTGAACTTGGGGTTAGATATTTTAACTAGGGAAATTTCTGCGATACTCAATTTGTCACATTTCAAGGTCAAGTTCATTCAAGGTCATTGCGTTATTTGTCCTCTAAATGATATTTGAAGGGCATTTTCTAAGTGTGCAAAGATTTTTCAGATTGATTGCTGCTAGGGACATGTTCATAGCGCATTCTGGTCACAAGAAATGAGTGTTTACATATTGATGTGTTGGTCAATTGGTTTTAGACAAATGCATTAATCTTTTCAACGGTGTGAGAAACTAACTTGTAATAAAAATCAACCAGACTGAAAATTTTTGCACTCTTAGAAAACGCCCTTCAAATATCATTTAGAGGACCAATAACGCAATGACCTTGAATGAACTTGACCTTGAAATGTGACAGGTTGAGTATCGCCGAAATTTCCATAGACAAAATATCTAACCTCAAGGTCACGTATGGGCAAATATATAGTCAACTTACAACGGTAAAATTATCTGAAACGCATTGTAGATAATTGATATATCATGACACGCAAATGCAGGATATCGCTATAAATTTTGCTGAATAATTAAGCTAATTGGGAAGCATGAATTGATTGTTTCGCTCGAAAATCAAATACCTGTTGGGAGCTTTAATTCGAAGAATTGCCTAGAATGTAATATTTCTCGATCTTCATTCCATATAATTCCGACAGAGGATCTCAAATTCAACCCATCACATCTAAGGCCCATTAGAAGGTGAAAGAACCAAAATTTTGCACGCCGTGTACAAATGGTCAACAGCCTTGTGAATAAGGCCGAAGAAATTCATGATTTTTTCAACGAAATCTTGTTCACTGATGAAGTCAGATTCAATTAGAGCGGTTGTATCAATGGACACAATTGTGTTGATACATCACACGAAAGCTGATTTTGAAGTTTAATATAGCCGGAAAAATCTATCTAAAAATTCTTGCAGTAAAATCTGCAACTGTTTCCACTTTTGTAACGAATCGTTTCACGATGGCTATATAAGATTGAAAAAATAGTGTCATACAAAAATTTGACATTTTTCTTATAGAATGACATTAAGTCAGCATCAATCTCTATCTAGTGCTGTGTTGAGCAACTAGCTTCAGAAAATTGATATTTATAATTCATACAACCAGCGGACTTTCATTAATGTAATTTATAACCAATGAAAAAGCAACGGAACACTTTTGTACTCCTGAAATAACATGTTTGACTTTACAATAAAAGTTCAAATTTTTAAACTCATTTATATGATAAACAGCTGAAGATGATTCAAATAAAATGCTTGGTAATGGTTTGATATCTTAAGCTGACTCAAATAAAGGCACAATATTTGTTTGATTTTCATAATTCTAATCATATTCTCTTCAACTTGACTCAACATTATAGAACTTTCTTGCTTCTTTACTTTCCAGATGTAAATAGGAAAAATAAACGAGTCAATTTGCGTTGACAGGAATCACATGTAATTATATTAACAAGGTTAAGTGTTTGCCTTCGCTTAACATATAATTGTAGATTGCAAACGTTAACAAAACAAATACACAAATGCAAACATCTTAAACTGTATTATCGTCTCTTGATTAAACCTTATCATTTATTTTGCAAAACAATGGATGAAAGACCTTTTAGGTTATTCCATCCATTATAACTCTAACAATTATTGCACCTTTTATCATTACTTTTATTGCCATTAGAGATTCATATATTTATCTATTTCCATCGTTGAGCATTTTCACATCTCAATATCAATTGATATTATTTAACCTTAACCCTCTGAGGAACCGTGAAGCAAAAAAGCAGTAACCAAAGGGATCAAGAGCTTCTTGAGAAAATGCATTTTCTTGCTTCATTTCACTTTCATCATCTTTTGTCAATAAAACTTCATATTTTCACATTTTCTTTGTTTGCCATTTTACTCTCATCACACTTTGACAATTTTATTGACCATTTCCGGAAGGCAATATTATCCACAGAATAATGAATAATCAAACAGATTTTCATCTTCTATTTACATTCAAGCTGTTATTGCTTCAACATTATCAATTATATATCATATTACAGTCCATTTGACTCATTCTTGGCCAATAAAAATGTTCTTGTTCAATTAAGTTCATTCAAAAGGATGAATAAACTGTTTCCCTGAAAAGTCAAGTTCCTGTCAAAACACAAGCCATGAAATGAAGCAAATATCTAAATGGAGAAAAAAAGTCACCTGGAATATTTCGAGTTGCAATTTCTTCTCAATTTTAAAATTCCAAAACGAAGAACATAAAAACTTTAAATGTTCCAAGTGGCTTTCACAGCACCAAGTATCAATATTCATTTGAAGTAAAGTCATTGGCTCATTCAGTTGCAATTAACAGAAAATGACTCGAATGGAGATGCGAACCAATTGACGAACAAAATGAGAAAATTTCCAACAAAAATTTTTGACATTCGAAGGTTGATTTTACAAGTTCTTGATTCGATGTTCAGTGATTTTTAAAAAAATTCTGATTCAAGTTGCGCTGGCAATGTTGACATGTCATTGTTCAAAACTAAAGTTATCTCGGCTTTTCTCAGTTATAGTTGTTCAGCTCATTGATCTAGTTTAATGTCACAAATGAGATTAATCATTGCAAATTGATAATCCTTTTGCTTCCACAAGCCTCAAAGTCGTTGAACAAGAATAACATTTAATAATCATGACACTTGTTTAGCTATAATGCAAGATGAAATGTTTTACTTTTCGCAATTGGAATATTGGATTGAGAGATGAAAATGTAGAACAAGAAAATTGAATTGTCTTCTTTTCTCTCTTTTCACATTCTCACATATTCTTTTCAGTGTATTGTTAATTAAATTTGTCTCTGTCAATTTCACTTTATTAAGAGTTGGAATAACTTTTCTGTGTTGAATCCATGGCTGGGAAAAGAGTTGCATGAATAATACTGACAAGGGATATCAAAAGGAGAAACTGAATGATGTTGAAGAAGAGAGGAAAGGGAAAGTGCAAGATGCACCTAATTTTGCGATCATTCAGTTTCTTCAGATTAATTCACATTGAATGGGTTGACGAAGAGAGAAGAAAAAAAAGAATAAAAGAAGATTCTTCTCAAGATATTTTTCCTTTTCTTCTTTTGGAGACGAAAAATGAGGTAAAAATAGGTTCTTCAGTTAATTGATTATTTAGTTACCAATGTAAATGAATTATATCAACTTTACCATGAAACATTTTTCTTCACTTTTTTTGCGCTTCTAAACTCTTATCCAAGACTGAAAAGGGAAAACATGAAAACTATTCACTTGATCAATTCTTGAATATTCAATGGGAATCATTTTTATTGAGGTGACGATGATGAATACTGTTCTGCTTAAGATAATTTGTTTTCCACTCAAGAAGAGTTTCAACATTATCTAAGGTAATAGTCAATTTAGTTTTAATTTATCATGCAAATTTTGTTCCTTCATTTTGTTCCTTTTCCAAGCTGTTTCTTTCCTACTCGACTCTATATCAAGATTTTGTTTTGACCTGAAAACTCTGAATCTCTCTTCTTTACTATTCATTGATGTTTTCATCAACAAGTATTGGAATTTTATTTTTGAAACTTTTTTCTTCTTGCTTTTGTTAAAGTTTTTTGTTGGTTTTTGTGCATTTCTGTGTTTTGATCTATTGCGAGCTTTGTGCGCTCATGAGTAAATTTTGGACAGTTTATTTACTTGATGAATTGAAATTTTCAAGTCCATTAAATGAAAATTCTGCTTCTCTTTTGTTTTGGAAAGCATTGTCAACATGAAAATGGAATGAAACCGAAAAGAAGAAATGAATTTAAATGTTGAAATGGTTGATTAAAGGGTAAATAACTGTACTAATTGACGTCATTATTTTGTTGTTGTTTCAGTTGAATTAAGTTTCCATGATATTGAGTTTAATTTTGTAGTTAAATGTTGTAAATGAAAAGAGTGCTCAATTCTGCAACAATTTACAATGGAATAAAAAAGAAAGGAAAATTTGTTAATTGATTTTTAATTGAATCTAATTTAATTGCTCATTGAACAGGCACGGATTAAACTCATTCCATGCATAAGCATTCAATTCAATTTCAAGTATTGCATCAGCTAATTAATAATGGACTAGTGCAGTGTAAAGCTGCAGGCTGTTACTGACTCACTGCACTCACTGACCGTGTATCAATCATGAAGTTCTACATCGTAAATATTTTCGAAAAAAACCTAATTTCTTTTTAGCGTTTTTTTTAAAGAAGCGATTTCCAGAGCAATCGCTCTGTCTGAAAACACACTCAATTCATTTGTGAAATACCGAGCATATTAAATCCCGAGCTGAGGTCGAACCCAAACGCAGAAGATCAGTGCATCAAGATCAACATTGGTTGTCCGTGAATGACCCCAATGAGGTTCATTGAATACAACCTAAGAGATGCTACCATTGGGATGAAATCTGTGCTCAACTAGAGCCAAATTTTTACGTCTTTTGTTAACTAATTTTTTGCTGACAATTTTGCAATGCTGACTAAGGAACTTTTGAAACATCATTTTTCCCCATTAAATTATAATTGGCAGAAAAGTGTGATAATTTGAAAATATCATCTTTACATAGGCATCAGTGAAAGACAAAATTTTATTCACAGTTTAAATTCTCAAGATTCTCATTTGATATTTTTAATGGGAATTAATAGTTGAACTTTATTCTCCATTAAATTAAGTGAAGAAAGAAAAGGCTAGGATAAGGCTTACATGATGTTGATAATGATCATGATGAGTGTGCTGCTGCATGATGAACAAGGTTAAAGTTGAACAGCAAGCAAAAAAACGTGAAGATGAAGTTGAACCTGGTTAATAGTTATTGTTGAAAGAAAATTTAATTTTAAATCAACACGTTATGATAAGAAAGTGTAAATTGGTAATGAAACAATCAAGAGGCACAAATTGGAAGTGAAAATGATGAACAGGCAAAGTAATAAAGAGAGGAAAAGTGATGTTGAAAAAAAGAGAAAATAATGTAAAAGAAATTCTAAGTTGAACAGAATGATGAAAACGCACTTAATTCCAGATAAGTATTGAAATTAGAAGACTCAAGATGAAGAGTTATAACAGAAAAAACTCACGCAATTTGAAACAATCCATTAAAACTTTAAGCGAGAAAAAAGGACTAAAATGAAAATTCGAAATGCAACATCTTTGCAAGAACAAGAAACTTTGAAAAAGAAAATTTCAAAACAAAGGAAAAATTCGAAGAAAAAAATTCTATTCTCAAACTCAATTCTTTCTTTTCTCATTTTCACAGATAAATTCACAGCTTTACCGTCTGGTGAGCTTCTTGTACGTTCAGTTGACACTGAAGATTCTTATCTTAAAGTTCGTTGTGAAGTTAAAAATGATAAAACTGGTCGAACTGGTATAACCTCAACTCCAGGGAAACTCACAGTTATCGGTAAGTTGGAAAAGAGAGAAATTCTTGTTTTTTTCGATATTCCTTTTCCTTTCACTTCTTGTCTCGAAAACTAGATGTGAATTGATTTACTCGAGTAGCTACATTCACATGTAATATTCATGGCGAGAAAAGGCATAAAGTGATATAAAAAGTACCAATAACAAGAGTAATAATAATGGCAATAAAATTGTGCTTTATCACCTTGAAGAAAGTGAAATAATAGCGAACGATAAAAAAACTCTGGAAAAGTGATAATAATATGGAATTGCAATAATGATAATAATAAAATAGCAAATTCTATACATTCTTATATTTTCTTCTTTATGGTTAACCTTGTTGTTTTCTGGTGAATCAACATTATTCAGTAATTTGTCATCAATTATTTGCTCTCTCACTTCCATTCTCCATTCAATTGTTTACTCTTTTCTCTCGTTGCTTCTCTTTGGCTTCTTCACCTTTTCATCTTTCATTCGTGACTTTATCCTTATCACTGATCATTACTTTCATTAGTTTCAACAGTTTCATCATTTTCATGAGATAAAGTTATGGAATCCATTTCCATCAATTATAACTCGAAATGATAAGAGTAACTGAGCAAAAGTTTCACAAAGTTGCTGAAAATTTCAAGTTTCCATCGAGAAAAAAGGACATTAAATTTAAAAAAAGAACTCATCTTAGAATTGATTGGAAGAGAAAATTTTGTCAGCTGAATTGTCATGAGAATGAGAAGTTTACGGAAAAGAAGTACAATAAAATTCTTGCAAATTCATGTTTTCTAACCGTTTCTGCCTTTTGCTTTTTTTACATTCAGAAGCTAAAAATCCTTCCAGTCCAAAGATATTTTTTCAATTACCTCAAATAAGTGCTCGTGAAGGTGACCACAGTGTTTATCTACCTTGCATTGCCTCTGGTTATCCTTTGGTAAAGTATGAATGGTTCCAAAGGATAAGTGATAGATCAAGCGATGAATATGTGCCTCTAGTAAACCTCAATAGACCTTCATCTCGTTATTCAACTACCGATGGACTTTTGATAATTACTGAACCCAAATCAAGTGATTCCAATGAGTATCGATGCATCTCATCCAACAACTTGGGTAGAGTCAAGTGTGAGATTCGGTTAACAGTGTACTCACCTTTACGTCTAACCCTGACTACCAGCCCGACTCTTGTTCCAGTAAGCCAGTCAAGTACAAAAGTTAGTGCAGTGGTTGGGTCACCTTCAGTCACTCGTCTACCCATAAGCCTGGGTTCAAGTTTATCTTTAAATTGTACAGTCAAAGGATTTCCAGTAAAGAACGTTAAATGGACAAAAGAGGGTAAAACTTTACTCGAATCAAGTTTACCTTTGGCAACACTGAAACCAATGAAAAGTTCATCATCATTACCAGCTCAACCCGATTATCGTCATTATCAACAGCCAAACAGTCATCACTCACTTGTTCTTGATTTACTTTCCTTGGAACGTAAACATGAAGGTTTCTACATTTGCTTAGCTTCTAATGATTTAGGATCAACTCAACAAACTATTCAACTTTTCTTTGATGGTAAATATCATTCTTTTCACTCATTATTTCTCATCATTTCTCTTTTGTATCACTTTCATCTATTCAATAGAACATTGAAAAACTTGCATTTTCCTCTCATGCAATAATGTAACGTAAATATAAATATCATCATTAATTGCATTTGGCCTCTGGTTAACCTCAGAATAGAAGAAGAAGAAAAAGAAAGGCAGAAGAAAAAAAATGAAATTCATTTATCCAGCCCTTATTATCCTAATTATCTGAATCATGTTTTGCTTTTTTTCTCTCTTTTCTCTTTTCCAATCTGAATCAGAGTCAAAAAAGCATTCAATTATAATTGCATTTCAATTCTCAACAAAAGAATAATGTTCATGTTCGCAAACCTTTACTCAACTAATATTATTAGCAATATCATGTTGAGAATTTGCAAAGGCAATACAAAATTTTTGTCTCTTCACATTGAGTCATGTATATTAATGTTGCTTCACTTTTACTTAAACATTTCATTTCTCATTGAACAAAAATGTACTTTGATTGCTCGACTTGACCCATAAAAAATGATGACATTTGTTGAATCAACTGATTATGTTTCAATCGTTCAACTTGAAGATGTAAACCTTTCAAAGTACATTTAAAATTAACTCTTGAAGTAATCTCATCTTGGAATTTAGTTGCAAGCAGAAAAAAAAGAGTTTCAACAAAAGTTCAAGTTCTTTCATTGAAACCCCATTTAATATTCATAAAAAGAGTTGCAGTGAAAAATAGTTGAGCCTAAGGTCAAAGAATAATCTGTTTGTTGAACATTATTGTGCCCAAATCGTTTCAATTTAAAGCAACAGTTGAACAGAAAAGTACTTCAGATTTCGAACGAAAAGAATCAGAATCAATCTGTAAAATTCGTTGGCATTTATTTGGAATTTATGATAAGGAGAATTTTTCGTTTTTTCTCCCATTCATTTTCGAATTGAATTAAACAAATGGATTCGCTTCTTCTTCTAATGTTGCACTCTGAAAATGACTACCTTGTGTTTGGCAATTACATTTTAATCAGTGCAGATTCACTATTGAACATTATCATTATTGCAAGGGAGTCAAGAGAGACAAACGTAATCCTAATTATCTTTCGTCGATGGAAACTCTAACCAATTCTCATGAGTAAAATGAAACAGTTTACTTTGATCTGTCATCAACAAGGCCAATTAAATGTAATTATATTGAAACAGTTAACCATTAGTTTCAAGTTAATGCTAATGTTTACCTGTTTACTCTTGTTAATCACAATAAACTTTCATCATTATCATTATTCTCATTCTCAATCCATTTCTCTTTCGCTTCTCTTCCAATGCAACTGTTGACAGTCATCAGTTAATGATTGGTTAAAGATGAAACTGAAAGCAAGGTTAACAGTCAAAGACCAATCATCCCTTGCAATTCAACTTTAAACGGAAATTGTTGAAGCTCAATGGAAGCAAAGAAATGCAATTTGATTACAACAAAGTGAGAGTAATAAAACAATGAAAAACAGTAAATATTCAAGTAACGTTAAATGTTAATCTCAACTTGAATTTCATCTTTACTCATCCATTAGATGACAAAAAGTGATTTTTTCATGACACTTGTTCAACCTCATTTTGTTCACTTGTCAAAATTTTGCAATTTTCCCAAGAGAAAATATTAGAAATATAAATTCGTCTCAACGAAAAATTTTCATTGATACAAATCACTCCCTGACTAGGAGGCGCGAATCATGTGTGAATGAATAAAGTTTGCAAAGTCAAAAATTGATGAAATTAAAAGTCATGAAAATAGAATTAAAAACGATAATTTATTATGGGAGTGATTAATATTATTGAGCAGGGAGTAGAAAGATAATGCTGATGAACAAAAACGTAACAATGATTTTGTCCGTTTAAATGAAGTTCAGACACGATAAAAGTGTTACCGAATAAAGGTGAAAATCAAAAAAGATAAACTTTAGTTATGCGAATAGAATCAAATGATAAATTTACTGGGAGGGAAAAATATCATTCGGCAGGGAATAGATGTAATATACTGAATGCGAACAAGAGCCAAAAGTTAGTTTTGTTTAATGAAATAGAGTTCTCATTCTGATTTTTTGACAACTTTTTGCATCGAATTCAATAAATCGATGCAAAGAAGAAAAGTTTCTAACAGAATTTCTTTTTCGCTTGTTGAAGCAATGGAAAAGTAAATTGTAAAAGTTTTGCCTCTCATTATGAACTAGAGAAAAGTAAGGGATAAAAAGATGAATTACATGATTGGATAGAAATGCAAGTGATGAAATGCTCAACAGACGTAACTTTATTTGAAAATAAAAGGTTTTGACTGAATAAAAGCATGAAAAGTTTAAGGAAAACAAGAAGAGAATAAAGTTTTATCTTTTCTAACAAGCAATCTTAATCTTTAGTCTTTCTTTTGTGCTCTCATTTTCAACATCTTTTCTCGTCATCATCATGCTCTTCATCTTCTTATCCTCGTTAACTTTGTCTATCCATCTTTAACTCGTTTATTTAAGCGTTTTACGAGTTTAGACTAAAGAAGAGAGAGAGAAAGAGAAAGAAAAAGAGAGAAGAACGTTTCAATGTATTAAAATAAATCGATAGACGTAAAGATTTAGCTCTTCTCACTGTTGTTGTTGTAGTTGGTGATGATGTTTATATTGCTGTTGAACCTTTTAAGACACGAGTAAAGAGTTGAGAGCGATCATCTTAATTGAAAGATTACTTTTTTCGCTCTTCTTTTCTCTCTCTCTCTTCACATGAAATCATCAGATAAGACATTGGATAAGAATAATGTACATCTAATAAGTGATAAGATATTTTGCTGCTCAAAATAAAAGTGTTATCCAAAAGTAATCTTGGAGTGAGAAACCAAGTTGAACTATTTAAAAGCAAAATAAATTTGAAGCCCATTATTTTCAATTTGAACGTTTCCCAGTCAATAAAGTTGAACACTTCAAGTCAATTTGTCAAAGTCACAAGGCTATTGAATCAATCCTTTTGATTATGCATTTCAATCTTCTTTATGCATTATCAGTTCTAGTTAATTGAAATTAATGGTTTTCAATTTTTAAGTAGAAAATGCAAAAGAGAACAAAAATGGGAAAAAAATTCTGTCGAATTTCTCTGCAAAAATTTTCAATTCTTTTTTTTCTTTTCCGAAATTTTCCTTTAGATGAAGAACCAATTTTTACTGAAACTTTTACTGATCAACTGTTGTCACCAGGAGCTTCCCTTTCCCTCATTTGCTCGGCTCGTGGTCGACCCTTGCCTCAAGTGACTTGGACCCTCGACCATGAGCCCATCAAGAGCTCCCATCGAACCAGGTATGCTGACTATGTAAGTCAACGGGACAAGGTTACCAGCTATGTCAACGTGTCTTCCATTCGAACCGAAGATTCCGGTTTGTATCAATGTATTGCTTCCAACACGGCTGGTAAAGTGACCCATTCAAGGCGAATCAACGTCTATGGAGAACCTGGAATTAAGCCACTGGAAAACCGAACCGCACTGGAAGGTGACAATGTTTGGTTCTATTGTCCAGTCTATGGCTATCCTTATGGTGAGGTTAGCTGGTTGAAAGGTATGAAAGTCTCATGTTTATCATGGCAATAAGTGAAAAGTAAAAGCATAAATGAATTCAAAGATTCGTGACTTATCTCCAGATATAAATTGCTTTTTTTTCTTTTTTTTCAACGTTCGTCGACTGGACAGCCTTTATCTATCTGACAACATTATCCAGTGTCTTTGCTTGATGAGTATGATGAGTGGTTTACAGAGGCAAATGAATAGAGTAAATTGAATCGAGGAATAGGAATGTTATTGGATTGAATTGGAATAATGAATAAACAAGAAATGTTAATGGAAACATGATAACAGTGATTGAGTAGGCTTGTTGGTGGCTTTTTGTTTCATCTTGCAGCTCTCACATTATTTAGTTTTTGCAGATAAAATTCTGAATAAGAGAATGAAGAAGAGAAGGAAAAACACTGTGATGATGTAAAGATAAAGGATAAAAGTAGTGAAATGAGAAATGCCTTTTCTTCTTCTTCTCTCTCTTCTCTCGAAAGCACCAGTCAAAAGGATGTGATTATTGGTGGATAACGATGAATAGAAAGCTATTTTTTCTTCTTTTTCTTCTTCTCATTCAAGATATTATCCAATGATAGTTTTTGTTTTTCATATCATATAAAGATGAGATGGAATGAAATGGAGGGTCACTTGAAGAGTTTTTTTCTCTTCTTCTCTTGAAATGTTTTTATTCTCATGTTTGCCTGACTTTTGGGTTCGCTTTTTGTTGGTCCATTATTACTGGGAATGTGATAGAGTAAATACGATGAGTCGACATGCTTGTTGCCTGTTGTTGAGTCGAGTCAATATGAAGGAAAAAAGATGAAGAAAAATCTTCTCAAATCGAGTCACTTTTTCTTCTGCTTTTTGCGCAACAAAATGATTGGAATTTTTGTCGAGTGTTTATCATTTGGTTCAATGAGAAAAGTGCTAAGGTTAAGGATAAGGTTCATGGAGCTTTTCACTCATCTTGACACAAATTATTGCCATTAATTTCTTCATCAGATAACACGAAATTCTTGGAACGAAATGTTCTAAGACAATTAATCTGAGATTTAATGTTGGCAAATAAATAATTCAAATTGGAAAAGGTCGAGAAATGGACAAATCTGTTGATCGAGTTCAAATTCGTATTGAAAAAAAGGAAATGATTAGTTTGGAAAAGATTTTGGATTATCGAAAATTCGATGGATTTAGTGTTTTCTCTATGTTTATCTTGAAATTTACTTTTCATTGTAAAGTTAATCAACTGTTAATCGAAGAATCGGTTGGCTGGAAAAGAAGCCTCCAGGCTTTGGTTGTTGGAATAACTGAGTCAACTGTTGACTGGATAAAATTAAAGATTGCAATTGGTTATCATCAGGTTATCATCAAGGGAAACAGAGATGTTGATCATGAAGATAAGAATCAGTGAAGCTTGTAAAGAATCGAAAAAACTTGGAATAGCAGAAGAAAATTGAAAAGAAATATTTTCTACTTTTTTTATTCTTCTCTTTTCTTGCTCATCAAAAGCAAATACAAGTGAAAACAAGGTGAACCAAAAATACATTCAAACATATTGCTTCATCTACTCACCTTGGAGTCACTCATGTAAAGACAGTTGAGTCTTTTTACAAGGAAAACGTTAACGATTTTTAACAGATCAAAATTGTTTCCTTTTCTTTCTTTACCTTCTTTACAACTTTAGTTTGTTTCATTTTCAACTTTTTTTTGATACATTTTTGTGTTTTCCTTTCAACTGATCTTCTTTGGCAACATCTTTCTCACAACACTATTCAATTCCTATCCTTTGGGTGGACATGGAAAGATGAGGCCAACATTGAACAAAGACGAATAGAGAGAAAAAAGAGAAAACAATTTTTTCCAGATTATCGTTGATTCTTTTTTGATTCCACTAAGAAGTTTTTTTTCTTCATTTCTTTTCCTGATTCACTCATCACTCAGCAAAATGAACAAATAACTATCTGTCAAATCAGTCTGAATACTTTGGAAAACGAAAGGGAAAAGAAATCTTTTCTTTCAAACTTTCACCTCAAACCAATTTCGGTTCAATTTTAAATTTAGTTTATCAAAAAGCTATTAGATTGAATTGAGTAACTCGAATGCAATGAACATGAAACTGAATTTCATCGAATCTCAACTGATGAACTTCAAGAGTTTTCAAAAGTTTACAAAAGTTTTCCAAAAAATGGAAAAGTTTTGGAAAATCAAATTGATAACAATTTCCAAACATGTTGATTTGAATGAAATGGTACGAAAGTATTGAAAAACTTGATCATTTTCGCGTTTAAAATTCCTTTCATTTACGCATCAATAGACATTTGATATTTTTCACTCCCAGTCGTCAACGTCATAACTCATAAAACAGGGAAAAGAGTAAATTTTCTCATTGATGGTAACCTAAAGAGAAGAGAGCAAAACAATTGTTTCTGTTCTCTCCTCACCTTCCATTCATCTTTTCAGGGCTCTTTTTGTTTCTCATTTCACTGCCTCTTAACCATCCCTTTCATCCTCTCATGATATGA
>NW_015449945.1:1254744-1362846 GCF_000239435.1 Tetranychus urticae | reverse complement strand
CAGAGTATAAAAAGCATCAAACTCATCAACAGATTTCATCGAAAAGTTTCCTAAAAATCATGGGTAAGCAAAAGAGTCAAAGAGCAACAATTCAATGTCAAGTAATGATGGAGTTTAAATGAACATTTTTTTGCTTCTACGAGTTGCACTCAAAGAGGCCAACCTTGAATCAACAGTCAACCTAAAGGGTTCATCGTCTTGGGTTGCAATCGCACTGTTGATCAGGGTAACTTTACTTTTCTCAACATTTTTTTTTTCTTTTCTTTTTTTCTCTTTTCTCAATCAACAACTTATCATCTTCATTTCAACATCCAACCTGAAGGATTCTCTGAGATCTAGTTTATCAGTAAACAATTTTCTTCGATCTTCAAGCTTTTTTTCTTTGATTCTTTGATCGGTTTATTTAGAGTAAATCTGTTGTAATCGATAATATTTTTTTCATTTCTATCTTCTTCACACTATCTACTCGTCTTTTCTCATCTCTTTCTCTTTTCTTGTGCAATAAAAATTCATGCTGAGGCCTGTTTATAGTTCATGAAGAATGTTAATCTTCTAAGCGTTAGTTTATCATCATTTGTTTGTTTTCAGATTCTTTTTTCTTCTTGTGATTACTTTTTTTCTCTCAATCACATTTTTTACTGTATCTGAATCTCTTTTTTTCTTTATGTCTTACTCAAACTTGTTCGTCGACTCTTCTCTCAACGTAACCATTTAACAATATCAGCGAAAATGCAATTTCTCTCTTTGACACTGTCAACAATAATTCATGTTTTTCGATTTCCATCACACAATATTTATCCAAATTTATCTGTTCAAACATTGTTGAATCAAACAAATAAAAATTCGTCCAAAATTATCATTCATTTTTCATCGACGCAAACCAATTGTTAGAGATTAACAGATACAACCCAAATCATCATGATTAATGAAGCTTCCAATGCAATCCGCTGCAATTACAATCATTCAGCTTATCATCAATATTTGAAAAGACAAAATGCAATTTCGAACAAATAAAAACAAATTTCGCTCATTCTTTAAAAAATGCTCCTTCATATTGAAAAGTAAAAATGAGAATATGAAATGTTCTCAGCAGGGTTGCGTGTTGGAACTTTCATTGAAGCATTTTCATAGCAAACTATAATAACATTATTACTGTTTTCTAGCCAACAGTTATTAAGCTCAATGATAACACTTGATAAGTGCAATAAGTTTTCCAAGTCTGGAAGAAATATTTTCGCCTCTTGAGAGAGAAGAGAGAAAGAGAAGATAAGAAAAAGAATGAAACTTGAAAATGAAACTGGCGACAATTCATATTGTCTTCCTACTTAACTTTATTGACATCATATTTCATCTTAAAATTTTTACAGTAAAACTTGAGAAAAGTTCCAGGAAAAAAAAGAGAGAGAAAATGAGGCGAATTTATTTCTTTCAATTTTTCTCTCTACTCTTTCTCTACTTACAGTTCTCCAGGAAAATGATGATGATAATGATGACCAAGAAGATGACTTGTCAGCAGTTTTACTTTTCTTTCTACTGTTATTGTAATTCATGTAATAACTTGCTTCCAAGTTGATAAAGTTGAGAAAATCTTAGTTTTACTTTTCATTTTTCACTCCCAATGATACAAATAATGATAACAAAAATAACAATCTTTCAAGGTGCTAATGTTGTCTACTTGCTGTGATCATTATCATGGATAAAGGTTTCAAAATTTATTAGCTTTTATACTTCACAATTGAATGGGTGGAGTCCAACTAATAGAAGAAATAAATTCTCGAAATGATTTCTTCTCGCTCATTTTCGATACATTTCATTCTCATCAAGTTTTCATTATAATTATTCAGCAGAATTTTTTACCAAAAATTGCGTGGCAACTCAGAGTGACCTTTGATCTTCAATACAAAACATTTTATTGATTAAGCCAATTTGGAAATATTGATTTCGATGCTTTAATAAGTTCGAAAAGGCACCGCTATGGTGCGAGGTTTCGATGCAGAAAATTTTTCATAATCAGTTTGCAATACACAGTTTGAAAGCTTTGAGCCTTGTTCATGAACTGTTGAACAGAAATTTTTAAAGGAATTTTTTCAACGTCAAAAATGATTCAAATTGGTTGTGCAAATAATATTCGACAGAGTTGTTGGAAATTCACTGAAAGACTGGAATAGATTGACTGATTAAATTGTCACAAATTTCTAGTTGAGCAGCTTTGTAACTCTCAAAATTCTGACAGTTGAGCATCAAATAGCCATAAAGTGGCTAAAATTTGATTCTTCAAAATGTGTGAAAATTTACCATGAAAGCAAAGAATAGAAAAAAATTCCATCAAAAGACTTGAAAATTCGCTCTTTTAATCTAATCCATTCCATTTAATCGAAAATGCATTTCAATTTTTTTAACTAGTTGGACCTCGAATCGACCCATTCTCGTTTCCAAAAGACATGGAAGAAGGAATGAGAAATGTCGCCTTTTGCACAGTTAGTTCAGGTGATGGACCAATTTACATTGATTGGTACAAGAATGGAGTCAAATTGGATTCAAATGGGTTCGGCACTCGAATCGAGATGCTCAATAGCTTTACATCAACGATAACCTTTCAATCATTAACAACCCAACACACTGGTAATTACACTTGTCTAGCATCCAATTCAGCAGCCAGTGTCAACTTTACTGCTGAAATGATAGTCAAAGGTAAGTTGAAATTGTTTGTCAAAAACTTAGACACAAACACATGTAAATACAACCAGAAACAACATGAAGGGAGAATGTAAAAGAAAGCAAAAAAAAAATGAGATAATTAACTTTTCTTTTTTCTTGCCTTTCACTGAAACAATCTTCTTCTTCTTCTTCTAATTCTTTTGGCTTCATCTGTGTTTTGTCCTTCCTTCCTCTTCATGTATCCATCCATTATATACTCTGAATCAAATTGCCAGTCAAGAACAAGCAAAACTGGGGAAAGTGAAAGAAAAGAAAAGAAAGAAGAGAAAGAGGAAAAAAAACAATAGAAGATTACATTTAATAGTTAGCTTGCTCAGAAACAATTAACTTTCAACATTCATTGCAATTGTTGCTTTTCCCTTCATCTCCTTCGATCCTGAAGTGAACAGTCCATTGAACAATTTCAATCATTAATCAAACGGTAACATTGATCAAACTCACACAGACACACTCAACATGAGTTTAATTGAAACCAGTTAGTCATTGATATCTTCATTGATCTTTAATATGAAAATTTATGTCAAACTCGAACACTCTTTACGAACTTTTCCCTTTACCTTCATTTTGTGATAAATGATGGCAAAGCGAATTAAAGTTTGCCTTTTTACCATCAATTTTACTAACAAAAATTGCCTCGAGATTTGTTGCTTTCAAACCTTGATTCGACTTTAATCCATGAGAATTCAATTGATCTGAAAAGATTGAAAGCTTAATAATTTAATCAGCCGATGGTTTAATCTGAGATCAACTTTTCTTCGAAATCTACTGATTTTGGATGATGAATTTCGAGATGAAACTTTTGTGGTTCAAAGTAAGATTAATGAGTTTTCATTTTTCCTAATTTTTCAGTCTTTTTTTGACATTTTTTTTCGATAATTTTTTTCTTCTTGAAATAAGATCATCTCTTTCATCCCTCAACGCCATCATCTCTTCTTTATCCAATCAATTTCAAGTACTTTTTCTTTCAATGAATTGAAAAGTTCATTTCTTTCAATTGGAAACAAATGCCAAATCAAAACTGTCGATTTGATATACAGATGAAGATTTTGCAGTTTCAAAAGTCTATGAGAGGAAAGAAAAGTGTTGTCGAAAAAAAAGACTAAACAAAACTCGACACTTATCCTTGTTCAATGACACATATTAAGGATATTTTCATTCTTTTACTTTTCTCTGGTGAAGAAAAAAAAATACGAACTTACTCACACATAATCAAGGGTTATCAATCAAAAAGCAATAAACTGAAACCTTAAACAATCTCTTTTACTTGACTCATCATTTTATTCCAACTAAAAACTCTCAACATTAGCACTTGTGCCTTTTACCAGTCACTGATTTATTCGCAAGCTCAGCACTTTTTCCTTGACTTTTTTCTTCTTTCACTTTCCCCCAACATTTACAACACAAGTTTGTCTTGGCATTAACAAGAGTTGAAATAACAATTGTCAAGTTGGTGAAAGGTTAAACTCGGCAGTTGAACAGTTTCATTGGACAAACTTTACATTTAATTTGACATTTTGTTTATTCTTGCACATTTAACTCATCATTAACTCATCAATTAGAATTGCAATTTCGTCCATTTCAAATCAATACGCTTGGGAGTTGGAAATTAACTGGGAGTGAAATTACAGCATTCACTCCCAGTTTCCAAGTTTAATATTTTTTTCTTCAACTGTCCATCAACTTTAATTCGTTAGTTATTATTTGCAGGAAAATACTTCATTTTTTAGGACTTCAGCCGGAATCATGCGAATGAATTTAAACTGAAGAATATTTTTTTCTGCAGATTTTTTGATTGATATTTTATTTGCTTCACTTTCCGTAGTTCCTTTGTTTCCTGGGAAAGGCAAATATTTACCATTCTTGTGGTCAGTAAAGTGTCAAACAATTTCAAAATTGTAACAACCAATTGAGATTCCAAATTCTTAGAGCTTCTTTTCTGCTCATCAGGGATTCCAAATGATTGACAGAAACAATAAATAGTAGCAAAAAGTTGGGAAAATTGCATAATAACTTTATCCGTTTCTCACTCCCAGTTTGCTATCAATTATCTATTATCATAGTTTAGAGTTTTGAAGAATGCTGAAAATTTTTCTCTTTCTTTTTTTCCATTGATAACATTAATTTTGCCATTGTCAAGTTATTGTCTCGAGCATTTTGAACAATATTCTTGGTAAAGGTGACAAATAAATAAATTGACTCATATTTTATGGAAAAGCTGAAAATTTGAACAGGAATGAAATTTCTCGATACGTTTGTTACCTGTAATGCTTTGAACTTCTGACAGCCTCAAATATTTCAGTTTCAGTTTTCACTCGAAATTCAAACTCTCATCTTATAAAGCTCTATATTGTTCAAGTTATCACCAGGAATGATTGCCCATCTTGAAATTCATTTTCAATCCATTCAATAGAGTAAATAAGTTATAGAATTTTGAAACTCGATAATTTAAAATTGGTAAAGCAATAAATTACCAACTCACGCTGATAGTTCACACTATTCAAGTACTCAAATGTCAATTTTGGTGATTTTCGTGGTAATTCTTATGACCTCGACTGAAGACGTAAAAATTCTGACTAAACACCAAAGTTTTTAGAAACGAATAATTCGTTAAAAATTATCATAAATCTAACTGGGAGTAAATATTATCATAAAGTGTGTGAAATCTGAGGTGGTTTACACTTCATGTGAATTATTTATTGTTAATATTGAGCAAGTTTCCGTCAAATGAAGTTCTGTCCACTGAGTATCAGGAAATATCGCTGGATTTCGTCAAGAAACTTGTCTGAATTCTATTTTTTCTTTCATTAGTTTCACCAACTTGGATCAAAGAGCCAGTTGACTTGGAAGTCATCAATGGAGCAAAGGTTATTCTTGATTGTCAAGCAGCTGGATTCCCCGAGCCTCAGATTCGTTGGAAAAAGGAAGAACTCGATTCCAACGAAGCCAAAGCTACTTTTAAAACTATCATAAGCAATCCTCACATGCATATTCTTGAGAATGGTTCATTGTTCATCTCATCAATTGGATCATCTGATTCAGGCAAATACATGTGCCAAGCAACAAACGGAGTCAATCCTGCATTGAGTAAAGTGATTAACGTAAAATCTCACAGTAAGTTGAATTGTTTCGCACTAATATCAAGTTAACCACAGAAAGTAATTAACAGAAAACATATCTCAATATGTTTTTCCTGCAAAAGAGTTTCGTTAATTTTCACCAGCACTTTGGCACAACCTATTAATCATGTTTTTGCTCACAAACATGATAATGTTCATTTCCTGACAAATTGTTATTCAACTCATCAGCAATTCAAATCGAACTCTTTTATTTCACTTTTTTTCTGAACCATCATAAACTATTCCCTGGGAGTGAATAAATATTGCTTTACGATTCTCTTTTTTTTCTTACTCCATTGAGAGGCAACTTTTGGTCTCTTTCGTTTCAAACACAATTAATTTCTTGACATGATAATGTTCAATCAATTGTACTCTCTTGTTTGTGTTTTCCTTCCTTTTCTCCTAATTTTCACCAATAGAACGATATTTTTCACCAATTGACACTATTATCATCATTATCATTACTTTCATCGTTATTATATGCTTTATGCCTGTCATTATTGTTATTGTTATTTTCCTCTCACACTTGCCATTGTTATTGTTGCCTCTACTTTTCCTAACGAAACTGTTGATAAAGGTTCACCAAATTGACTTTGTGAACGCTTCGATAAGCACAATAACAGAAAAAATGATAATAATTTTCACTCCAAACTCCATCATTTAACATGTGCGCTTACTTATAGCTTCTCAGCTCATCATCTGCATTACACTCATAATGACACACAAATCAATAAAGACTGTTATTAATAAACTTTTTCTTGCAGCATCACTCCCAGAGTGCCTTTGGTTATTAAAAGCCAGTTATCAAAAAAACTGCAGATTGTAGCTTTAGGTGGTTTGACAAACAGCAGAATGATATTCAATGCTGAAAATAATACATTCAAGGTTTTCCTGATAATTAGCTATTCCAATTTGTTTCGTCGAAACAGGATATCAAAATTTAGAAAAGTCGACTAAAAATAGTTTTTCTTTTGTCTTATTGCAAGGAATGTTACACTCTTCACATTCAATGAGAATGCTAAGGAATTTTGAATTCCCTTAATTGATGACTGGGAGTGATTTTATCGTTGATCGTTTGTAAGATTATTTTTCCTTCCAAGTCAATTCTAATATTCAACTTATATTTTTGTGTCGTGAAATCCAATATCATGAGAAGATGGATGATGAAAGTGAAGAAAAGTTGAATTGAAAAAAAAGAATGGAAAATAAGACAATTGAATGAACAGAAAAGTCTTGGAATGAAAATTGAAGGAGAAAAAGGTTGATAGCATTTCAAAGTAAATGGATAAATAAACTGAAGATGATGTAAACGATGAAGATGAGTGAGGAAAAAATTTAGTTGAAAAGACTTATTCAAATTTCGAATGTAATCCAATTTTTTTCCTCATTTACTTTTAAGTGAATGAAAAGAGAAGAAAGGTGAAAAACGAAAATAGAATTTAAATGATTCACAGATTTCTCAATTATCTTCATTGACATCATCATCATAATCACCATTTACCATTTAACTGAAAAAACTTTTGTTTTTAATCTGCATTCAAGTTTCCAAACTAAATGCTAAAAGTTTAAACTTGGATATTTGATAAAGCTATTAATATATGCAATAAAAATTGTAAAGTAAGTGATAAAATTACATTTAATAATTGATAACATTTTTTATTATTCTTAAGGTTAAGGGAGGTAACAGGGAAGGAAAACAATATTTGCCAAATTGAATTTCAACTTTTATTCTCTTTTTCATCTGATAACCTTAAGTCTCATCGGGTATTACAGGGAGTAAAATTGTGCTGAATAATGATATTCAAATTCAACAGGGAAGGAGAAGGTTGAAAATCCCCAGTCAACAGAAGATTTTTTTGGGTAAACTTTTACAATTTTTTTACTCATAATTGAGTCAAAAATTCTAGCGCATGGAGCGATACTCAATTTTTGACTCAAGTTTAGATGAAAATGAGTCAAAAATAAGCGTTTCTCGCAAAATTCTCAAAGTTGAGAAAATCAGATTTTCAATTGATGCGTTGTCAGTTTTATGAGTAAAAATAGAAGACATTTGAGATTCGTCATAGTTTGAAATTTCAACGCATGAAATTTATTACAACAAGTTCTAATAAATAGACATAAAAATAAAAATTTGAAAATATAATGAGTGAATTTTACAATTTGAAAATATGTGAAAAATAGAAAAATTCGTGAATTCGTTGAAATTTGATAGAATTGAATAAAAAATTTGAAATTGGAATAAATGAAATTAAGTCAACACTAGATGTGTTTCTAATCCACTTCCATAGGAATCTCTTCAATGTCAATTTCCATTGGTATTTCCTTTTTCTCTGTCTCTTTTTCCTCCGCTTTTTCAGTGTGAACTATCATTTCAACGTTGATTTTCAGCTGCTCAGTTTCTGCTTGAATCCTGGAATGATAAACAGCTTTGATTTCATGTCCGCTTTCGGGTAGTGAAAACCAAAAATCAATTCTTTCAGTGGCGAAGCTTTCTTGATTGATGAGATTCATGATGAGTTGTTGGAAAATATCTAAATAGCTGAAACGATGGAATCTAAGCTAATAGATTGGAATGATTTCTGTTTACAATTTCTGTTGCTCTAAAGATGAATCTTTAATGTTGATTTTCACTGATTATTGAGAACTTGATAAATGTTGATGAGAATTATTAATTAAATTCACTTGATAATTAAATTTGTCACAAAAAACTGAATTTTAAACTTGAAATTTATCACGAATTAAAGAATTGAAAAACTAAATACTAAAAGCGGAAATAATCGAAAAATGTTCGAAAAAGCTAACGAAAAAAAAGCTGCTCAAGCGCTATCGCTTAAGTGTTATTCAAAAAAGATTCTACGAGAAAATCGTTATGGTATTTTGGATGAAAATCCGTGCTTTTAATGAGAATCCCTTTTCTCTCGACATCTTGGACTCGGATCATGTTCTCGTCTGTCAATCCTTTGATTATGTGAATGTGATCCAAATCTAATGAAAATTCACCAGTAAAACCTTTGAATTTAACATTCAATTTTTGGCTTTTGAATTTCGGACCGATGAGAAAAAATTGATTTTTCAATTCAACGATGCACTTGATTTGCAGAAAAAATCCTTCCTTTGTTTTTACGATCGAATCATTTCTTGTTTTATCTTTTGAATAGTCTTGGGTACTGAATCTAACAGAATTGTAGGAAATCGAATTGTGATAATGAATATCTGATTTTCTGCCAACAATATAAATTCCAAAGTTGTCGATCAACAAATCTAGAGCCAACTTCTTGATTCCATCATCTGGATTATCTAGTTTGACGGCTGTGATTATTGCTTGACCACTTTCACATGAATTTATTCCAAAGTTCTTCATAACATTGGCTGGTAATTTCCATTTTTTGACTTTCGTCTCTATCAGTTCTCGATGTTTGAAATCATTCATAAAAACACGGACTAAATTCTGTGCTATATTTGAGCTTCTTCGCACTTTATCTTTGAGGATTCCCATCTGATTTTCACATGGATATGCAGAAATATTGGCGAATGGGCCAATGAAAGAAACTGAATCGGAAAGATGTGAAAGTATATGGAGGTTGTAAGTAAGTTGATTTTTTCCATACAATTTCTGGACGCCAGTCTGGAATTCTATTATCAAATTCTTGATTTCGACAAGAAAATCATTCGGGACATTCGGTTGATTTAGAATCGAATAAATTTTTGTCAAACATAAAATGTTGTTAATGAATCTCGGTCTAAGTAAACCTTTAACGCATGGAAATAGATAATAGCATAGCATGCTATCATACTCAGATGACTTCCAATATTTCAACTGATTCAGGTCACGCGGTATTCTGGGAGATTCAGAAGGCACCAGAATCGACTTCAAACGATTTCCCAACTCCGTTTTGAAAAGATTTCTTTCAACACCTGTTTCCATTATTCCAATATTATCACTTCCTAACCAGCCTTTGAAAATTATATTTCTGAATATTCCCAACACTATGCAGTGCATAGGTTCCACTGAAAATCCATTCACAATGTCAAAGTCAGACAATTTTAGAAGGGGCGAATATCCAACAAGACCCATGAATCGATTCGTGTCGAATTGAATATTGTCTGGATTTTCGAGAAATTTTTCGAAATTGAGAAAATCTTCTTTGGTTCTTTTGAGATCCATCATTTCATTATATTGAAGAACTGGATAAACTCTTGCTCCTTGGTGTGTTCCAGCTCTAACAAGGCACCAATCGCATCCATTTAGATGATTGAACTGCCTTACATTGCGAAGATAAGCTCGCATTGGTGCGTCAGCGATAGCAGCAATTAGATGAAAAGTAGCTTTCACGTTCTCTGAACTTTCGGTTTTCCAAGTAATCGGAGATTCCGAAATTGTTGACAATTCTTGAATGATAGGTCCAAGATAAATTTCGACCGGTGGTTTTTTTCTACCCACGAAAAGACCGATAAGAAAAAAATTCTCCTTTCTGAATTTTTTCGCCATCTCATTGACTGTCATAAAAATCGGGAAAATCGAAACGTTTGAACTATTTCCAGCTGTAACCTCGTCAGCGTGCAGAGTCAATGTGTATCTTTTAATATTTGAGTTAGAATTTGAAATTTTCACGCGTTTAGCAGCAGAAGAATTACAAATATCATCAGGATTTTGATGATTTTCTTGGAAACATGAATCTGGCAGCAATGGCAAGTGAATTTCAAGCTGAGGCTTGAAAAGTATATGTAAAAAATAACGATCTGGTTTCAGCTGGGCTTGAAAAATTTCCCCTTCACAAACATAAGTTCCAAAATTCTTGACTTCTCCAAAAAAAGGACCGTGTGAATGATTCTTTTCACAAATGATGTAGACAGCAATCGCACTAGATTTCGCTCTTTTATCCCAAAAATACCGTATATTTGGAAGAAGAATCTGATCTTGAGAAAATCTTGAGATGAAAGCATTGATTAAATTGACAATTGTTTCAGATGCACTCAAAGTAACTCCAGGGCAAGATAGTATAGTTGAAAGAATGGCTTCACAAAATTCCGATTTTCCAGGACCCAAATAGTCATTGTCATCACAAATTGCTGATGATGAAGATGTTGATGTTGATTCTGAAGAAGATTTTCTATCCATAAAAGCTGGCTTTCTTAGAGTAGAAATCGGTTCGTCGGAAACTGGAATTTCTATCTCTTCTTCAATGTTGGGAAGAGAGAAAATGTAATTTTCAACTTGTTGACTATGAAGCCTACGTTTTTTGCGATTTGAAGATCTCGACAAATTAGAGCACATTTTAAAATTCAATTTAAAAACAAAAACAATAAAAATTTAAGTAAACATGTGTTTTTAATTTTTATCAAAAAGGAAATGGAAATAAACAAGATTGAGATAAAGAGATTATCTTATCTTTGAAAAGTGTTAAAATCTATTAAGAAAAAAGAACTTTAAAAATGGGCGTTGCTTAGTAACAATTAGAGATAAGCGCTAATTTTCTATTCTAAAACGTGCTTTTACTTTCTTCTGTGCAATTAATTTGCTTAATTTTAGTGTTTTTTCACTAATTAGTTGAATTTATTTTTGTGAATTTGATTTTTTATGTTAAAATCTCATCGAGTGATCACGAATCGTGTTTTTAATAAAAAAAGTAACCCAAAGTTCATCAATAATCAACGAACAATATTAGGAGTTTTACTTTCTCTAATGGAGGGTCAAAAGGTAGCTGTTGCTTTGATTCATTTAAGACAAAGTGATGAATCTGACTTGATGATTCCGATTGGTTTCAAAATCGATGAGAAAAATGTTCCGGATGGTATAAAACCAATGAAATTCAATCCCTCGAATCTTGTAGATCTTTCAGTAGACGGTTGTAAATCCATCAATGTGATGATCGTTTCATTAGGCGGTAAGAATTTTTCAAATTTGAATATTCAGTTAAGCTTCAGGCTTTTGATTATTTTTTCAATTCTTTTCAAAATTATTAGATGATTCTCAAGAATTGATTTCAATTTATGCTGGTTTTTGTGCTAAACTGGAGAAATCCGCATCTAAAGTTGGTAAATTCGACAAGAAAATCAATCACTGGATAAACATTGAATCTTTGAAAATTGAGCAAAAAGGGCAGAAAGTTTTGCAAATTGTTAAAAGAGAAGATTTTGAAACATTCATGAATAGAGTGGATATTTTAAAGAGAAGAGAAAGAGCAAAGACGGGTCAAGAAACAGCTTCGACGAAACCAGATGATAATGTGGTAGATTTGGATTCTACTGGTTCAGATGAAAGTGATGACGATTCTGATTACGATGGAGAAAATTCACAACGCAATTCCAACAAACGTGATTTTTCTGATCGAAAAGCTTCTAAGAGAAATTCTGATCGAGACGCAGTCCAACAAAGTCTCGAAAAGATAAAAAATATAATTAGTCATCCTAAAGCTGATCCTGCTGGTCGAACATTTATTGCAGAAACATTCAACATTCTTGAATTTCTCGTAAGACAAGTCGATTCGCTTGATAGTGTTGAAGCATATCAATCATTTTCAAATGATGAGGACGAGTTGAGATTTCTAAGCGAGGAAGATCCAACAAAAGAAGTTGGTAAAAAAATTCTTATAGAAGGAATTTTACCATTGCCAGCAAGAAAATACAAAGCCGCAATTAAATGTAAGAATCCCAAACAAGACGAATTAGACTTTGGTCCAGCGGCTGTTATCACGAATTTGATTAAATACACATTTCCAGATCATTGGATTGATAATGTGACTTTGAGAGGATCTGGTGGGCGTGTTTCATTAATCAATATTTGGAATCATTGCGACCCTCATCAAATGCCTTTACAAGAACCAACCGAGCCTGGTCTCGGAGAATCAAGATTCAGGGCACTTTTAGGTAGAATCTTATTTTATTCGAAAATAGAATATTTTCTGAGTTTTTTATTTCTACTTTCAGATCATGCCGTTAGGATCAGTGGTCGAAAATCATACGACAAATCTACTGAAAAGATCCTAGTTTCTTCTCTTTCAAAAGCCATGCATTACGCACGGAGCAGATTAATTGCAGTTAAAAAAAGTAAATGTGAAAATTTCTTTGAACTCAAAGAAAATGTCAAATCTAAACCAAAAGTTGATCGAATAGGAAAAGTGGTGAAAGGAACTCTCACTATTCATCCTCCTACATCCACTGTTTCTGAGACGAAGGCAAAAGGCACTCACCATACTCAGCCCAAAGAATCTAATATTTTTGAGGTCATGATGAATCACGAGGCTTCAAGTGAGGATGAAGACGAAGTGAGTGAAATCATCAAACCTAAAAAGAATTCAAATTCACACAGAATTTCAGACGATCTAGAAAATGATGAATCAGAACCAAAGCCTTTGAATTCTGTTGATTTTTCGAATCCAAGCTCAGAACCTAATCCTGAGGGCCAGAACTCTGACTCGGGAATAGATTTGTCATCTAATTCTAAGACTGAATTAGATAAAAATAAAACACCTGTTGTAGTTTTGCCAAACCTTGAAAATTTTCAAGAGCAACAAATTCAATCTGAATCACCAGGATATGCAGACACTGAAAGTTTCCCAGTTGAAAATAGCCCTCCAGCTTCTCCACTTCACACATCAACTCCGAAGAGAAAATTCGACGAAATTGAAGACAAAAAGGCTGAGGAAGAGATGAAAAAAGAGAAAAAAGAGAAAGAGGAAGAGGAGAAAGAGGAAGAGGAAAAAGAGGAAGAGGAGAAAGAGGAAGATAAAGACGAGATAGAGGTGAATAAGCAAGATATACCATGTGAATTCGAAGTCAAAGAAGTTGATGATTTCGAGCCTCTCACTCAAAAAATTCCTGGGGTGGTAGCTGATGACTGTGATTCTCAATCAACTAAGAATCCAGAAAGTGATGATGATCTTTCTGAATATGAACGTGATCTTTTATCAAAGCTACAAAATAATCGGAAATTAATGTCGCGCTTCATGGCTAGCATTCCAGACAAAAATTAAGGAGAAAATAATCAAATCCAGGTTTTTATGATAACCAGAATATTATTTTTGAATTTTTTCTATCAATTTGAATTACATTTTCCCACATTAATCAATTACTTTCCCCTTCAAATCCCTCCCCAAACTGAATTCAGTACAAAAAACTAAAATGTTTTAAAAAATTATACAATTGTTAAGCAATTTTAAATTGCGTGATTTCTATTGGTTCTTTTGGTTAAATTTCCAAAAACTGGTTTTCAATTTTCACTCTGGTTTTCATTTCCTGTTCCTGTAACATTTTTTGATTTATTCTCCCATAAATTTTTTAATCTGCAATCCAATCGCAAGTGTGTTTGTTTGATTTTCAATATAATGCAATCAACTCGTGCAAAAAAGTCAACAAAATTTCCAAGTCTTGATTCTTTCACTGTGAAACCGAAACACCGTCCACTCGATGTCTACAAAAGTGATGATAATTTAAGATCAAAAATCAAGAAATCTAAATCTGCTCATTTGTCTACTAGTGCTTCAAAAAATGTTGAATTTCCCTCTGGGAAGAAATCTTTCACTCAAGATTCAATTGAAAGCAGCGAAAGTAGAAGTGAGTGTTTCATCGTAATATTACCTTTAGTGATAGATGAGAAAAAACGAAATTCTAATCAGCCAATTCTAATGAGCATCGACAAAAAGAATTTTCTGGATTTAGGAATATCTGAGGATCAGCAATGGAGTCAAGATGACTCTTCTAATCTTTTCAACGGATATTTCAAGAAAAAGAAGATTTCTTTTAGAATCATTGCTTCGGGAGGTGAGTTGAAACATTTATTTCACATTAACTGAATTCTCATATTAATGAATTTCTCTGATTCCCTTTCAGATACATTGACTTGTTTAAAAGCTTCATTATCTGAGAATATTAGACAGAATAATTCCTGGCGATTTTTGAAAAAGATAATAAATTATACCAGTGAATCAGTTGAAATAGATAGAGATGAAACTTCATTAGATGATAATGAAGATTTACCATTTATCAATATGACATATGACGAATTAATCAGCATTTTCCAGTCTCCAGCTGAATTCAAAGAGAAACCAGCTAAAGCAACAACGACGATTGAGAAATGTTCCTCAGACAAAGATTCAAGTAACGAAATTGACATGACAAATATAATCAGTAAAAACGCAGAAAAGGACTCATCATCGAAAAGAGATGAAAATCAAAAGACCCCTTCTCCGAGTACCAGTATTCATGACAACCACGGTGATTTCCGGGTGAACCTCAAATCTAGAATTCAAACGATTTCTAACAATATTAGTGAATTGAAAAAGAAAAAATGTATTTTATCTGAAATCGATAGCACTGGAATTATATTGAGATCAGTGATTGACACAATGGATGAAATGTTTTCATGTTTTTGTGAGAAAAACAAAATAGTCAAGGAGAATTTGAATGTTATAAGCTCTAATGATGAGACTTTCAAAGTAAAATCTAAGGTATGTTTTTCCAAGAAATTGAATTTCCATGTTTGTTTGAATTTAATCTAATTTTCTCAATTATTTGTAGAATCAAATTTGTCTTGAGGGAAAATTTCCAATCCGTTACGATTTATATGAAAAGGCAATGAAGCTAGCAAAAGCCGATAATCCATGTTCGATAGCGTATCAACTTACAAGAATAGCTTTTCCAGAACATTACTATATGAATGTTACGCTAGGAAAACGAATTTTTTCATACGAGGAACTTTCAGACTTCAAAAATTGTATTGTTGACAAAAATCCCAAGGAAAAAATTCCATTGGCTCTGGTACTATCTTTCGAAAATCCACTCGAAAAACCTTTTACTGGTGAAACGGATTTCGATTTAGGTCAAGCTAGAATCGACTCTTACTTTGGTATTTCAAATTTCATTTCATTTTACGGATTCTTTTGAATTTTCCACTAATACAATTTATATTATTTTTCAAATCAGATCACATCTTTCGGAAAGCAGGATTCTCCAAATATTCTAATGAAGAATTATCAAAAGTACGATCCCGAATAATTCGTGTGCTGTGTCAATTGAATCAAGAAAAGCATCGCAATTCAAAAGCGAATGTAAACGAAGCGCATAATTCAAATGATGAGAATTCTGAGGAGCAATGGATCTCAGATATCATGAGCAGTGAAATTTTCCAAGAGAATGAAAATTGAATTTTGAATAGAATATAATTTTTTCTAATTGAATTTGACTTTTTTCTATATTTTCAAAATTACAATAAATCTTTTTTTGCAAATGGGAATCACAACTCAGAATTATTCAATTATAGAAATCAACGTTTTGTCAATCAAGCAATCTTGAAATCTTACCTGCTTGATTCAGAATTTAGAAAAATTAAAGATCAATATTTTGATTCGATAGATTCGCAGGCTGAATAATTGCAAATTTCGATGAAATTAGATATTCATAGGCCAGTATTTTGAATAATACTAAGAATCTTGCACTTGAGTAAACAGATTCTTGCTTCGTGAATCATCGCATTGACCTCATATTTACTCATAATGGACTCAAAAATGAGTCCATTATGAGTAAAAATTCACTCAAATTTTTTACTTTTGAATAATTTAAAAGTAAATATTTAACCGTTTTTACTAGATTTTGGCTCAAAAATGGTTCAATATGACTGTGAGTCAAAAATGAGTAAAAGTGGCATTTGAGCAAAAATTTTGATTCTTTTTTTACTCAAAACTGTTGACTGGGTCCCTATTAAACCAGGTAAGGAATGGAAAGTTTAAGCAATTTATTGCATCTTATTTATCATTTTATCTCAAGTAAAATGTCATAACCTGAGTTTGGATAACAAGTTGGATTCAAAAATATGTTTAACATGAAAAGTGATGGATAAGTTCATTTTTTTTGTTCTTTACTGTTGATTCCTTTTCATGTTGAAAATAATCACGCAAGTCTTATTATTATTTAATGGACACAGAATTATCATTCCAAGTGGCTGGGAGTGTTTTTTTATGAATAGAAAAAAATAACTTTTTCTTTCTTTCGAAACAAATGAGATTTTTTTATAAGATTATGTTTTACACAAAATAATAAATTTGAACTCTTTATAACAATTTGGAATAATTTGAAATGGAAAAAGTGAAAAATGTTGGAATGAATTGAATTTCTTTTTTATATTCAATTTGGAATTATAAGATTATTTTGTAATGAGATTACAAGTTTAATTGTTTGATAAATTGTTTTCCCTTTGCAGGGTAATCAAGAGATGAAATGGTTTTATCTGTTAATTGCTTTGATGGAATATCATTTTCGATGTTGAAATTTTCAGAATTTTACTTTTTTCTTTTTTTCACCTTTCAGGTCCGCCCATTTTCGATTCAACTTTTGTGTCGAAAATTGTAAAGAAAGGAGATTCTCTGAGTTTATCATGCAATGCTTCAGGTGATGAGCCGATTGTCTATCAATGGAAAAAGGATGACATTGATTTGGATCAATTGATGATTGGAGGTCGATATAGATTGGATGAGAATAAGAAAAGTTCACAAGAAAATTTTGCTTCGGGTTCGATATTGGCCATTGGTGTAGTCGATAGAAGTGATTCAGCCTTGTTTACCTGTACATCAACCAACTCGTATGGTTCAGCCGAGAAAACGTTTCGATTGATTGTTCAAGAACCACCAGAGACTCCGATAAATTTAAACTTGAATGAGATTAAAAGTGATTCTGTCCTATTGACTTGGAGTGAACCTTATAATGGAAACTCGCCAATCATTGAATATATTGTGCAATATCGTTCAACGGGTTCCTCGGGATGGAGTTCAAAAGTGAGCGAATCTCGCGATTCAAGTTTATCGACTTCACTTACACTTGAAAATCTCAAGGCAACAACCAACTATGAGATTCGAGTGATTGCCAAGAATGCTCTTGGTTCATCAGAACCTTCCCAGCAAATTACCTTGGTTACCTTGGAGAAAGGTGAGAATGAAGAAATTGAAAAAAGAACTTTTTTTACTCATTTAATGATGAATGAGGGAATGAAATGAGAACGCAATTCTCATGGAATAAGATGAGCGTAAAAGACAATAAATAAAAGTGATAACATTTTGGGTCAAAACTTTAGTTACTTAAAGTTGGTGAAGTAAAAATTGACTTTAATATTTGCTCTTCTTATCATTATAACTTTTATCTTTTATTCAATTGATTCAATCGTTTAACCTTTGGATTGTTCACAGTTGCTTTAGATTCCCATTTGATGGTTGGAAAATTTAATTTCAACAAAATGAAAATTATTATTTTACTTGGCCAACAGAAGAAAACCATTTTTACTCAATAAAAGATTTTCTCACTTTATTCTTTTACCAATTTCGTTTTACTCTTTGAGTTTACCTTTTCTTCTTGAACAGCATTTCTTTTCACTTGATCGACATTGAAAAATGAAAGTTCATTAATGATGATAAAGTTGATAAAGAATGGAACAAAATTTTCAGTTTCAATGTTTTATTCTTTTCAAGAAAAACGAATGGAAAAGAAAGAAAGAAAAAAAACAGAAGGATGAAGTTTTTTCTTCTTTTCTGGTTTGTATCACACTGGGAGGTGATGATAATGATGGTAAAGGTAAATGATGAAGTAAGAAGGAAAAGTTGCTCAAATAATTGGCACGAGAAAAGCTAAACAAGCGATCAAGTTGAAAGTGGAAATATAATTGGAAGAATGGGAAAGAAAGAAAAATATTAAAACTCGAAATTGAATGTAACTCGATAGCTTTGGGATTTACTTTTCTTCTTGTCTAGTTGAGTTTCAGTCAGTTTCTAGCATTTGCCAAAGACTCAATCAAATGAGTCAATGTTTTGAACCAATTGCTTACCTTTTTTTGCTCAAATTATTCATTCACTTCTCTGTGAGAATCGAAAAAAATTGTTGAAACATTTTTCTTTTAAACAACAACATTTCCCAAGTTGCATCGAATTGCCATTTTGATTTCATGGAATGAAAGATAATTTTGTCTGTGAGAGAAGAAAACAGATAAATGATAAATTTAATGGAGCTTGAATGGGCGAGAAAATGTTTTTTTATGCCGAGTCTTTCAGAAAAAATACAATTTTCATGAATTTTTTCTTCAGATTCCCTGTAGAGTTGAGTTGGGAGAGAGAAAAATGCTCACTTTGAACACTTTTGATTCTCACTCAGACTTGATTAGAACTTCATTTCAAAGCAATTTCAAGTTTATTGAATTTCATTTCAACCAGAAGATGACTCGAGCGATTGAATTAATGAATCTTCAAATTAAACTTAACTAAACGAGAAGAATCAAAAGATTCGTAACAAAAATGCAATGTTCACCAAACAGTAAAAAACAAAGAACGCAAAAAAGCAAAGTTTCCTCCCGAATTCAGATTTTTCCAAAATTCAGTTTTCTGTTGAAACCGATAAATTTGGGTCAAGATTTGAAGAAAAAATCTTTGAAAGAAAATTTAAAATTCAAACAACTTCGCCGTTCTGTTCGTTCACTTCAGATTGAAATAATCGGAGTCTAGAATCGCAATGCCAGTGTTATTATGATAAAGAGTAGCATTGAGTGACAGGGAAGATTTGCTTCGCTCAACGAATTTCGCAAATCATGTTCGAATGAAGTTTCCATTATTCAACTAGGAAGCTTGTTCTATTTCGATTTATTTATTAATATTTTGAACTGTTTGGAAGCGATTTTGTCTTCTGTGGTCAATGTTCGAGTTTTTTTCACCATTTATTGATGTAAATCTTGGAATCAATTTTGCAACTTTTCAATTTTTCATTCAACTATGATAAATGGTTGCAAGTTGTTTAGCAAGTAACAGATTATTTTTGAAACATTGAAGTACACTGAGTGAAGAAGTCTGTTTTCAAGTGAGTTTTGATGAATGAAATTGTTTATTGAAATAACATTACTTTTCACTGGTTTTACTTTCTTTCAAGTTAACTTGCAATTTTAAACTCTCATCATTTGGTTACTGACCAGACCAAGTTTGACCTATTCAAATCATTTATTATCAAATCCTGGATTCTGTCAATATCATGATTCGAAACAATTGAGATGCGATCATCAATCATGGCAAGAAAAGTTGAAACAAATTGAGCTTCCATTATTCATTTGTGAATATTTTATAAACACAAGATTATCAATTTCACGTTGAGGTTAAGCCTAAACTTTGAATAGAAAATCATTTGTAACAGAATTTTCTTTCTCCATCAAAGAACTTTGCTCAACTCTTTTCTCCAAATTGCTTAGAAATGAACAAATTGAGTTTTAATAAGATTCGAAAAACATTAAGTTAAATGGTTTGTCAATGAGAAACAAAAGCAAACTATCGAACGAAGAAAAAAGTTTTCTTCTCTTCTTCCATTGATTTAGCTGTCTATTTGTCACAGTGAGTTTAATTGAATTCGTGTTCAATCAAGGTAAAAAATGAATGAATATTTTTACTGTTCAAATGTTGGAATTGAAAAAGAAAGGAAAACAAGTGAAGAAGAAAATTTACAAATTTCGATAAGTTGAATGCTGACGATTTTTTACGGTACAAAGTTGTTCAAAAGAGACAAAAGTAAAGGAAAGTTGAATTTTGATAAAAAAAGGCAAATGGAAGGAAGAAAATGAAAATGTGATAAAAATCGAGAATAACAAATAAAGAAGTGAAAAGAAGGATGAAATTGAAGATGAAGATGAAGGTGAAAAGAGTTGTTTGTATATCACTTTGTATTCAGATCAATGCCACTGTAATCTATTTCCGATCAAGTTGTAAATATTAAAAGTAAGAAGATGAAAAATAACTTTTGTTAAAAGTTAGTTTACCTCAAGTTTCAATGGAACAGACTCATGGAATGTCTAAACTGAATCTAACTGCATTTTTGGCTTCTTTTTCCCTTCCAGTTTACACTCACTAGAATCCATTCTCTGTAGTTATCTTTGTCATCTTCATCTTTTCTCATCGTCTTCATCATTATCATGGACATTTTTTTCTCTGCCTTTGTTGCTACTGAATCTTTTATCCAACGTGATGAGGTGAGAAAAAATGATGTTGTCTTGTTGTAGAAATGATTTAGAAGAGAAAAGTGTTTGAATGAAAAAAAGGAAATTATGATGATGATGATGAAAGATGTGAATAACATGAACATAACTTGAAGGTAAAGGTACATTTGGGTGAATCGATTATGAGCATTTATTGATATTTATTTCAAATTTTTCCTCAAGCTACTTTTGTATGCTTTCCAGTTTTCACTTGTTCTCATTGAAATTCAAGGATAATCAGGTTAGTCTAGAATCGGTGATTGAAACATTCAAATGTAACACATTCAGTTGCATTCAGTTACATTCAGCATTCTTACCTTATTCACCATCAAAATGTTTCCAACTCGACTTGTACAATTTTATTTGATAATAAAATGGAAAGCAACAAAATTAACAAGTTCATCGAAAAAACTCAGAACAATTGATTCCAATGAGATTCAGCTTCACTTCCAATGATTTTGATACTTTTCGCACAAATTTAATTTTCCCTTAATTTCATTTGAATCCGATTTTCCATTCAAATTTCACTCATTTTCATTCTTTTTCATGGAATTTTTTCAGTTGCAAATCAGTAACATAGATTTGAACAGAATTCTAAGAGTTCTATGCCTGTTAAAATCGAAATTCAAAGTTCTGATTGACTCTAAATTACAAGAGAAACAAAATTCCAATTCGCAAATATCTAAGGCTACAACTGTTAAGAACAAGTTTAAACTTTTTCAGTCTTACGAGTAAAACCTATTGGAGCTGCTAAGCACAACCTCAGCCTAACCATCATAAGGTGACTTGCTGGTCCTAGTCTTGGGTCTGTTACTCGTAAATTAAATTTTGTTAGTTTTCATATTCTTTTCGATGAGACTTTTCCTATTCTTAATCAGTGAAATAGATTCAAACAAATGAACAAAACTCGATATAAGCTGAAGTCGAAATGAAAATTTCTGACTCATACAGAATCAACAAGATATGCAATTTCAATTTGCGAATAAGCAGAACGTTTTAAAAAAGTTCAAGTTAAGCAGAGTAATGTGCTTCAAGATGCTATGGACAACCATAGCGATCATCAGGAGACTTGCTATTCATAGTCTGGGTAGTAAATCGTAAATATGTTTAGTTGCAATTGACTGTTTCTCGATTGACTTCGTTTCTTTTAGTTCAACTACCTTTATCAATGTGCTCGAGGCTGAATCTCTCTCATTCCATCGTTGCTTTCCTCTCCTTTTCTTCATTCCATCATTTTCTAGTTAACTTTATCTTAGGGCACAATTTAGTTCCGCTTGGCATCTTTCATCATCTCTCTTCTATTATATGCATACTTTTTTCATGATACATAATCGTAAAGAGTGAGAGAAAGAAATGGAAACTTGAAGGAAAGAAAAGCATTAACTGTCCCATTTACTTAAATTCAATGCTTTTCTTTGTGTGCTCATCTTTTCTTTCCTCTGTAGCCCATCAAGGATTGATTGATTTTCCTTCAATAATCATGTAATAGTTGACTTTATCCATCTCAATCTGCCAAACTTGTTTCAATAATTTCCTTTGAACTTGAATCTTAAACCGATATACACAAAGCTATATTATATAAATCAAAATAAACTTAACAACTCAATCAATTTGTAAACAGCTAAACAGCTTAAACTAAGCATTTATATGAAACAAGAGAGAAAAAAGAGAAAAGTCAAATTGATTTGAAACGAGAAACAAAAAACAGATTAGTTGATGAAATGTTAATCATTTTCTTGTTGATCTTTTCGCTGTTCAGAGTTCAAGATTAAAGACGAAAGAAAGCAAAAGAAGAAGTTTACAAAGAAGAAGAAGAAGAAAAAGTTAACTCGAAGCAAACAAGACAAGACTTTAATTCCCTTTCGAGAATGCATTTAGATGAAAAAAGAAGACAGAATTGAATTAAATGTTGATGTTGTTGAAATTTGCTTTTTACATGGCTAAGTTGTTGATGTTCCTCACTGTCTACCTTTAATGTCAAACTTAATACCAATTGATGCAGAAGAAGAAGAAAAAGAAGCGAAGAAAAAAAAGTCAAATCAAAATAAGTACAAACCGAAATGAACGAAAGATGAACACGAAAACTGTGCTGTAAATTTTTTCCTCCAAGAAGGTCCTTAGGTTAACCCAATCTAATGGCTTTGGGTACAGTTTTAATTTGTTTTAAGCAAAAGGCAAAAAGAGGTTGCAAGAGAGAGAAAAAAAACGAATCCAACTCTTGTTTCTTAATCACCTAGAAACTAATTTTCTCTCTAATGAACAATTAACAGCGATTAACTTTTCAAGCTTACCTAAGTTCAAGGTATGTCAACCTTTTCATCAGCCCAAAACATTTACACTAACATTCATTAGTTGAAAACTATTTACATAGGGAAAGAGAAGAAGGCAAAAAATGTCAAACACTAAATAACATTCGTTTAATGAAAAATTCATTCCTAAAATTGTTGGAGAAAAAAAAGTTGAAATTATCAATTCCATTGGTAATGATGGAGTTTTCACTCCCAGCAGTTTGATAGTTGATAACATTGTAACTGGATGGAATTGCGTGAGATAATATTAGGCTTTTGATGCAATTATTTGTAATCAATTGAATCAGTTGAAAATTCAATTAATTGGAATCTCTATTTTAAGTCATTCCCTGTTGACGATAATATTAATAGCATTTGATGGGTTAAATTAAGCTTCCCAGTTGAACATTACTTTTGATGGAAATAATTTCATTACAAATGTTGATCGATAATCTCATCTGGAGAATTAACAGATTTATTGAAACATTTTTTTCTTCCTTTTCTTTTCTTTCGATTTTTTTCTTCTTTTCGATTCTTGCAAGTTTAAAGATTATCATTCATCGACTTTTATGCAAAAATTTTGTGCAATTAACTTTGATCGCACTCATGTTCAATCCGATGAAATATTCATTTCAATAACAATTTGCATTCTTTTTTCTGGGAAACTTTAAGTTCTAAAACTTAAGCTGCTCATTCAATTTATTTAATTCAAATGGATATTGGATATTGTTTGGAAATGCTAAGTTGCTTTTTCTGTCTCTTTTTTCTTCTTCGTTCCTGTTTCTGTTCAATAATCGTACGATAATCATTTATCTATTCAGTTTAACATTAAGGAGATTATTTTGGTACAGAATTGGTTTAAAAGATTTCATCGTTTTAAAACATTTTTAAGTAATAAAATATTGATATTTTTCGTTGAATAATAAAATTTATCTTTTCGTTTCAACCATCATTTACTCCCTGATCAATCTTGAATAATGTGATAAGATATTATTTAAAGTGTATTTTTAGGTTCAATTGAGAGAGAGATTTTCTGGGATTTTAGAAAAATTCATTGAGAATCCATCATGTTGAAGAATGATAAATTGTTAATTAAATGGTTAAAAAGAATTTTAAGTGAAAAGAATTTCCTTTTCAATATTCATGAGAATTCTGTTTTTTCTTTTTTTATTTACTGAAACTTTTAGAGCCCGTTTCCC
Source organism: Tetranychus urticae (assembly GCF_000239435.1). The sequence goes on along the minus strand of NW_015449945.1, from coordinate 1,338,542 downwards.
CACCTCAAGATGTGAGAATCACTCCTAGAGGTTCAAGTGTGCTTAAGGTCTCATGGAGTCCACCCAAGCCTCCTGAAGGTGATAAGGAGCCAAGGATAACAGGCTACCATATTGCCTACCGAAAAGCGGAAAGTGACTCGCCTTATTTCATTAAGACCATTGAGGTTGCACCAAATAAAGTAAATGGTCGAGAAGAGTACTTAATAGGAGGATTGGAGCGGTTGACTAGGTATGAGGTTAAGGTGCAAGGATTCAACATGGCAGGTGATGGACCCTTTAGTGATCCATTGGCTGCTGAGACACTTCAATATGATGCACCAAAAGCGCCAATCGTAACTATACTAGGTTCGACACCAATGACCATTGACTTGTCCTGGGAGCCAACCGGAGATGAGCCAGTTACAGGTAAAGAGCAACACTGAGCACAGAGAAACATTGATGCATAGATATTGTTTTAAGTTGAAATGTTGACTTAAAGCAAAATCGATTAATTGTAGGAGAATAAAAATCGAGCATTGGACAATAATCGATTAAATGTGATGTAGCTTATTCTAATGAGACGGAATTTTAAGCAATCTTTTTCTTATGTTCGTAAGCGAAGTCACCCTCAATTAAAATTATGAATATTAGCTTAAGAGCCAAGTAGACTATCTAGTGAAATGAGAAATAATACAAATCGATTAATTTCAATCGGATAAAAATCGATTTTTACATTTATATTTTTGCAAAAATCGATTATTTTGGTACATAACATAAGGCCAAGGAAAGTCAACTTCAGTGACGATTATTGCTATGATCAATACATTATAGACGAAGTTTTTGTTGCAATAATGTAAAATAATCAAATGATTAACTTTAAACTTGGAATCAATCAGTTCAACTTTGAGTGAAATAGCAACAAATCAAAAGCAAGTGATAGTTTCATGTTATTTATCATTCATCTTGTCATGTTTATCCTAACATTTACATTCAAATAAACCCTTGTTTTCCATGCACTTGGTTTCCATGAAATTCTTGAAACTTTCTTTTCCATCTCCGATTCATATCCACTTCAGTAACTTTTCATTTCTTTTTCACTTTTTTCTCATTTTTCAGGTTATCTAGTCTTTTACCGAGCGGAAGGTAAAGAATGGATTTCACAGCAAGTCAGTTCGATAACTTCATACACCATTTATAGTGCTCAATGTGGTACTCGATATCAAATTTACGTTCTTGGCATCAACGATGCTGGACAAGGTGATCACAGTGATACAGTAATTGCTCGAACCGAAGGAACAGGTAACATTGCATTACCATATTAATCATTCAACATCAACTGACAATTCAAATAATGATGTTTATTCAAAAGTTTAAATTCCACTTGAAGAACCTTCTGATATTCAGAAAACTGGAAAAACCTTTCACCTTGTTTCCATGAGAAAATGAACGAAAATTTATCAAATTTTTTTCCTCGATTTTTTGTCACTTTTCCCTTTTAAATATGCAAACAAAGAGAACATATTTTTCATCATAATTGAGAATTGGTAATTTACCTTTATAAATGCATTTTGCTTGGTTGAGCTTTTGAAATGCTCATTATCATCATGTTCAACAGTATTCATTTATCAAAAAAAGCAAAAAGAGTGAAAAAATTACATTTGAAAGTACATTTGAACAGAATCATCAATCCATTCAGTTGACTCATTTCAACCTTTTCCAAAATAACATCAATTAAGAATCTGATTTCAATATTCATAATGTATTCAGGGAAACTCAAAATTCAACATTAATTTCATCTTCTAAAGAAATATTTGAAAACTTTTAAACTGTCAACACTTCAGTGACAATCAAATGGAAATGTTGAAAATTAAAAATCTTTTCTAATGAAAATTGAAGTGATTCAATTTGTCTTAATATTTCAAGATTGAAAATTGATTAATCTGTTCATTCATTCAATTATCGCATCTTTTAACCAAATTAACCGTTCGACTTTGCCATTAAAAAACAAATTTCATCAAATACTAATTAACAAAGAGTTTAATTATTGGATAATTTAGAAATTTTTTTTCTTCAACTTTTTCTTTTTCACTCTTTCTTTCGGTGAAAATGACAATCTATAATTAACCAAATAACTTGAAGCGTACTTTAATTGCAATTAGTTTGATAACTTTTTTTCGCTTCCCTTTGTTTCTCATTAAGTTAACCTTAAATTTTGTCCTTTTTTGTCTCCATTTCAAATTCATTAAACTTTCAAGTGAACCAGAAAATGTTCAAGGTTCATGGGATTGTCGAGTGTTTCAAATTGAATTAAATCTAATGGTTGCGCTATTGTAGTTATTATTTTCTTGTTGATGTTTTTTTTCGTTCATTGGTACATGCTTTATTTTGTTAACATGATTAATTGTGATTAAAGATGAAAGTAAAATCATAATCATGTTTAAACTTGTTGACATGATAAGTGGTATTAAGTGTTAATCCTCTCACCTTGAGTTGGTCAATGTGTCAATCATCTTGCACTGATAAACTCTATGGATTCACTTGCTTTCTGAGGTTTAATTGAGCATTTTTTCAGACGATTCTTGTTTTACGATTCATTTCTTTTCTGCTGAACTCGCTTTGAACTCATTGCTTTCGATATTTAATCGATTCTCTTAGCAGAATTGCTTATTATCTCAAGATATACAAATTTTCTCTGATATAGTATTCTTTGAGTTGGGTTAATTAATCGATTTTTCATCTAAAAGATCGATATCGATTAAGGTAAATCGATTTTTTCAAATTTCATCTGAATTTATTCGGCATTCAAATTAAATTTTAAATTCAAAAGTCGCTTTAAATTCTTTCTAGTTGAAAGTGACTTACTCCAGGTGAGCCGATCCAAACCGATGATCGATATTTGCATGTTTTTGTGATCGATTTATTGATAGCTAAAAATCTATCGATTATGTGAATTGTCAGTTGTTAGTAAATTGATTTGAAAATGAATGAAGTCTATTGCAAGTTTGATGAAATCTTTTTGTTTTATTTCTTTCATAGCTCCAGTTGCCCCAGATAAATCGTCATTCCTCCAGTCCAATTCAACTTTTGTCTTGCTCAACCTTCACTCTTGGCATTCAAATGGTTGTCCTATTTTGTACTTTGATATTCAATATAAGCGTCATGGTGATAGAGAATGGCTTTCCAGTTCCACTGGCGTTCCCGTAAACTCAAGTCCTTATCTAATTACCGACCTCAGTCCAGCCACTTGGTACAATCTACTAATGAAAGCAGTAAACGAAGCAGGCTCAACAGACGCAGAATACGTTTTTGCCACCTTGACCTTAGACGGAACCCTTATACCGCCCTTGTCAGTAATCAATGAACTGGAAAATGAGCCAGCAAACAAGTTGACTTTCACCTCCAAATGGGTTGTTCAACAGTTGAACCTGATTCTTCCAATTCTTTGTGGCCTCGGAGTCCTGACCTTGGGACTTATTGTCATTTGCTCCCTGCAAATGAGAAAATCTTTCATAGGTAACCATTCAGATCCAGATGGACTTTCAACTTCTGCTGGACTGGGTGAGAGTGTTTACAAGATAGACAATACTGCCAACAACGACCACCTAGGTTCACCCATTACCTCAAGTGGAAATCATTACAAGACTGAGACCATAAGCACCGAAGTAAGGTCAACCTGTGATCCAACCCTGACCGTCAACATAACTGGAGGTGGACTTGGAGCCGGTCTTGGAAGCTGTCGTCAAACTGTTGCTTCTTCAAATGCAGCAGCAACCTCAATATATTATCCTTCACCTTATGCCTTATCCCGAATCGAAGAGTATCGAACCCAAGAGTATGGTAACAAATGTGATGAAACTTACAAACTGAGTCGATTAGCGCGACCACCTGGTCAGATAACATCTTATCACGACTATGATACACCAATATTTTTAAAGCGAGTCAATTTAAATTCAGTTTCACCCAGCCTTGAATAATTGAAATGAACTCAAATTCAAAGCAAAAAGTAAAAAAAAAAAGTACAATTGGGACCAACAATTTAAATGCTCAATCACCAATCACCAATCTTCCACCAAAAGTAAGTTTCAAACTCAGATGGAAACCCATCCAAAGCTGCAAAATCCATAAAAGACTTAGAATTTCATTTCATTCTCTCAGATACTTATTCACAACGCATGATGTAAACATGAAAATATCGAGCACTTTATCATTATGCATGTTAATCAACTTTCATTTTTCCATTCATCAACTTCAACGTTGAATGAGAAGCCAAAAAGAAGGCTTAAACAAGCTTACAAGATTACAAAATTTTCGATGATCTTACAAAAGGTTTTCAAAGACTGTTTTGCTTGATAAATTGTTCAACTTTGTTTAAACTGTTAAACAACAAGCTAACAAGGCAAAAAGACTAATTGGTTTGTCGAAGGTAAAACTGAATCAAAACGATAAAACTCAACTCTTGCTTTGTTCGTTCAACAAAACTCTTTCAACTGCCTTCCCTGGAATCACTCCCAGCATTCACTCCCTGGCTCATTCCCTGCTGTTGTCGATATTGTGATATTTTTCCTTGATGAGTCTTCATCTTATCCATTTTCCCTTCTCATCATCATCCTTTTTACATCCTCTTTAACCTCCCACATAACATGTCCCTACTGCTGTGCCAAAAGCATGAAAAAAAGGGTTTATCATTCTTGGTGTGTTATTTTTGTTTTTCCTGTGATAACCAATCAATAAATTAGCTAATCAGAGTACAACTTTGCGCACTTAGCAAAAGATCTTCTAATTTAGTTTACAATCGATAACAAACCATCAGCTAATGATGATTGATGTTGAGCTTTTCTCTCTCGCTCACTCTTCTATTTTCATCTCTCAATCTCTTTTTTTTTCTTCTGCTCTCTCTTCATTTTCTTAAAGGTTTTGTCCGAAGTGGAAGAAAAGCAAAAACTCACTACAATGGAATCAACCATGAAGAAGTTATATCAGACACACTCATGAGGCTAAAACTCTCAGAATGTGAATTCAGCAGAAATGAAGCAAATGATGGAAATCCTTCAATCACGTTTCATCAGCATTCTCATCTTTCCCACTTGGTCGAATCAAAAATTCAATCGAAATCCAAGTTTCAAAAAGAGACGAAAATTTTTCGCAAACATTCAAAACATCATCAGAAAAGTTATTTGTTTTCATTGAAATGTTAATTGTTTTGTTTCTATATTGTAATAATTTAACCTCCTTTCAAGACCACATGTAAAGGTCAACAAAAAGGAAAAGTTTCAAAACTCAGAATTACCATCCAAAAGCTTTCATATTTTGCCTACCAAATTGTTTACATGTAATGCCGAAATAGAAAAAAAAATGATCGAAAGTTTCAACCGATAAAGAGAGAAAAAGAGGAAAAAATCTTTTTCCACTGCACATTCATTATTCATCACAATGTTGACAAACCAATTTTTTGTGCTCAACATTTTCATGGACGAAAATAATTTGTTCAAACTGTTATCCTGATTCACCTTTATTCACACTTTTTCATATTATGTACAAATACCATGTAACTTTGTGATAAAAAAACTTTTTCTCTTTTCTATCAAATAAAGATGAAAATGTCTCCAAATAAAAAGTGAAATTGCTTCTCACCAACAATTAGACTTTTTTAAGAAAAATTGCAACTTGGAAAAATTTCATTTCCATTTTAGGTGAAACTATTTGCTCTCTAAATGTCGAGCTAATAACATTGGAATAAACAAATTTTGCATTAAGCTGTTACCTGGGAGTGAATATTTATCTTATCAATATTAATAGCCAAATTTGTGATAAACTTTGAGTAAGAGTTTCATTGCATATTTCAAGTAAAATGTCAGCAATAACTTTTTTTCTTTCCTTTTCTTTCACTTTCTTTTTTTTTCTCTGCTTCATTCTCAGTTTCAGTTTCCAATTGACTGAGCAATAAGCTTATCACATCGTCACACTTGAGATTGTAATTAGGAGTGAATCTCGTTTTTTTTGTCTATTGCCTGTTCTACTCTCTGCACAGTTTCCAGCAAACTGATGGATCAACAAAATTGGTTGCAACTTTTTTTTCTCTCTCTCTGCTTCTTGTTCGCCTGAAAAATTGTCTCCTGTCTTTTGGTGTAAAAATGAAAATATGATGAAAATGGAAAAATAGTTCAATAAGAAGAGAGTGAAAAAAGAAACTTTAGATTGATGATAATTTTCATTTGAAACTCATCTCTAGATAAGAATTCAATGAAAGTGATATACTTTTTTGGCCTTTAACTCTCTTCTATTGACTAGTCACTACAGATTGTAGTTTACAGTCTATCAAGGTTTCATTTTTTGACCATCATTCTGATTCATGGCAAGAATTTCAATGATATTCTTGACCAATTTTCCACAGTCAGTTCGTTACTCTTTTAGTGCTTCTTCTTCAATTGGAATCAAATTGCTTCTGTTCAACTTCCATATAATCATGGAAAAATTGTTATTACAATTTCTAGAAATGATTCAATAAGAACAAATCGCATGGAATGATTATTCATAAAAAATCGATTTATCGAAAATTCAGTAGAGTTCGAACTTTCGACTTTTGGAAATATTTATTCAATGTTAACTCATCCAATTATATATCTTGATAAATTTTTATTTTCTTTTTGAACTTGGATAAACATCTGAGCCGTTGACCAATGGAAATGAAGTTTCTTGTGGCTTCAGACAAGAGTTAAATTCAATGAATATATAGATCTGGAAATTGTTTTCAAATTTTTGTTATCAATAGTTGAGACTTGTTCATGATCTTGACAACTTTGCATTGTTTTCACTGGGAATGATAAAAAGAATCAAAGGAAAAGATATAAATACGATGAACAATGGTGAATGAAATAAATTGTTTCCAATCAGATAAATCATATTTTCAGTTCTACACACATTTGTATTTTCATTTTTCTCTCTTTCTTCTTTTTTCGTCCTTTCTTTCTTTTTCCATGGTGATAAATTTAGATTTATCGTGATATTGTCCTGTTTCTTGTATTGTTTATGGTTATTATGATGAGTAACAAACTTTTTTGGCAAAAAAAAGAACCTACAAAAGAAGAGAAGAAAGAAGGCAAGAAAACTGAAAAGTAAAGGAAGAAAAAATTAGGAAAATATCATTCATCAGAATCAGAATTCATCTCAACCCCCATTTTTCTTCTCTTTCTCTCTCTCTCTCTCTCTCTCTCTTTTCATGAAATAATAATGATGATGATGAAAATGAGAAGCACGAGGGAAACGACGATTAAATTGAGAAAAGTTGAAAAAAAGCAAATCATCAGACAAATAAGATTTTTGTCACTTTTCCGGAATCAATTGCTCTGATGATTATTCACTTCTTGTCATCTTCATCATCGTCATTATTTGTTTCCTCAACATTATAAAGAACAAAATTGTCACTTTTCATGATCGAAAAATTAATAAAATTTCGCAATGTCAATTAAATAATTAGTCTGGCAAATCTGATCAAATACACGATTGAATTTCTGGAAGAAAAGTTCTATTAATTTATCATCCAATTTGCATTCATTTGTACAGAAAAATTTACAGAAGGCACAGACTGCAACACTCAGGGTGCTATAACAGTGAGAAATAAGCATGAAAGATTGCAATAAATGATTGCTTGAACTTCGATGGGTTATTTAGATTTCTTGCCTGAAGTTGACTGAAGAATGAAAAAATGTACAGAATCGTTCGTTCTCCAACGACGAAGCTATCGCACATACAATATTGATGTTAACAACTGATCTACTGATCTCTGTTATTGTACTTATCATTGTCTTTCAATGAAGCTTTACTTTTCAGGTAACAGAATTAGTTCATTCGATTTAGCTTTCAATTAACCATTTGATAATAATAATGTTTAAACGCCCAAGTGAATCAATTCTCTGACCTCAATTTGGTTGTTTAGAATTATTTATTAAATATCAATTTTTATACTTTTACAATTATTTTTTCTTCAATGATAAATAAAACTTGCTAAGGCGAGTATGATGGTCAATGAAAGTGTAAATAATGAGGTAATGAAACTGTTGTTGATGGTAAAGAGATTGGCGAAAGTAAAGCCAACGTCACTTAATGCCATTCGAGCCATAAAGATGTCATTCTAAGAGAAAAATAAAATGTTGATTTTTGAAATTGATTGAGATTATGTTATTGACTTACTTCATGATATAAATGGAGTGAGTTTAATTTGAATGAAAATTCATACAAATCTTCCAATCCTTGACGAGACAAGTTGTTGACTGAAACCAGATTATAAGTCAAGATGATCAATTGGACTGTTTGGATGAGTATGGGTACTAGGAAAATGAGGTCAATTTTTGTCTGAGGTCCGAATGATTGAACGATATTGATAATGTTATAAGAAAAATATTTAATGTAAAATAGAGTTATGAAGAAACGGAAAAATTTCTCAGCATTTCGTGTCGATCGAACCGCATAACTGTAACTTTTCCTTAAATTTCTTATTTCATCGAATAAATGATTGAACGATTGATTAGATGTACCGTTTAAAGTAGCAATTTGTGAATTGACTTGATTAAAAGCAGCCCGTAAATAGATGCAAGTGTTGCAAATCATATTGAGAAGGAATAATACTCCAAATTCAATGAAGAATTCACTGATTATTAGCAAAATAATCACGGATCTGGGAATATCTTGATAATATGAAAACATATAAAACAGACTTAGAATGATGTAACCAATAAAGGGTATAACATGAATGATGAGATTCAATCCAAGATTTCTTTTGATCGCGCGAGCAGCTGAAGTATTAGTTTCGATGGAAAGTAATTCGATGTTGGAAACATATTTTTTATAATAATCCAAATTAAAACTAAACAAAGCCAACAAAATTTTAGCAGACAAAACGATTACAGAAACAGTGGTATAAACGCATTCAAAGATCGATAGCTTCGTCGTGTAATTACAATGAGAAATACCGTAAATGGATTGATAAGCGATTCGGAAAGCTGGACAAAAAGCAAGAGAAAACAAAAGAAAGAATTTTGTTGCTCTTCCAAGTATGTATTTTGCAGGTAGAATGAATCCATCGAAAATCATTTGCTTGGGTGGACTTGAACTTGTTGGTGAAAACATTTCAACTTTAACTTTTAACTTTTTTTCCCGAAAAATGATTTCTTTTCGTTCGAATCACTTTGAGGAAGGCGTGTTAATAAGTTTGGCCAGACTCAATGAGATTCCAGGGCTCGACAATCAAAGATTTATGTTTTAACTAGCAATACAAATACGATGTAGCTAATCACTTAATCTATAGTTTTTAAGCTAACAGGATTGGTTAACTGATTTCAAACCTTTTTAGACAAATAAGTGATTAAATCAATTCTCAGAATCCGTTTGATTATTTAGGACTATTAAACAATTATTGAAATTTTTATTCTTTTACAATTCTTAGATTATCAATGATAAATGAAACTTGCTAAGGCAAGTATAATGGTCAATGAAAGTGTAAATAATGAAGTAATGAAACTGTTGTTTATGGTAAAGAGATTGGCGAAAGTAAAGCCAACATCACTTAGTGCCATTCGAGCCATAAAGATGTCATTCTAAGAGAAAAATTGAAAAGTTAATTTTCAAATTGCAAGTGATTATGTTATTGACTTACTTCATGGTATAAATGAATCGAGTCTAATTTGAATGAAAGTTCATACAAATCTTCCATTCCTTGACGAGATAAGTTGTTCACTGAGACCAAATTATAAGTCAAGATTAGCAATTGGATAGTTTGGATGAGTATGGCTACAAAAAAAATCAGGTCAATTTTTGTCTGTGGGGCAAAGGATTTAACAATATTGATAATGCAATAAAAAAAATATTTAATGTAAAATAAAGTTATGAAGAAACGGAAAAACTTCTCAGCATTTTGTGTCGATCGAACCGCATAACTGTATCTTTTCCTTAAATTCCTTATTTCATGGAATGATCGAGTGAACAGTTGGTTAGATGTTTCATTTAGAGTAGCAATTTGTGAATTGACTTTATTAAAAGCAGCCCGTAAATAGATGCAAGTGTTGCAAATCATGATGAGAAGGAATAATACTCCGAACTCGATGAAAAGTTCACTGATGATTAGCAAAATAACTATGGATTTAGCAATATTCTGAGTATATGATAGCATATAAAATATGGTTAGAATGGTGTAACCGATGAAAGGTATAACAAGAATGATGAGATTTAATTGAACATTTCGTTTGATCGATCTTACAGCTGAACTATCAGTATCGATGGATAGTAGTGCAATGGTGGAAATGAATTTTTTAAAATAATCCAAACTAAAGCCAAACGAAATCAACAAAACTTTGAGCAACAGAATGATTACATTTACAGTGTGATGAACGCAATCAAATGTCGATTCCTTTGTCGTGTAATTACAAAGTGAAATACCGTAAATGGACTGATAGGCGATTCGGAATGCTGGACAAAAAACAAGAGTAAACAAGAGAAGGATTTTGGTTGGAGTTCCAAGTATGTATTTTAAGGGTGAAATTGAATCCATCGAGAAACCTTGGCTTAAGTGGACCTTGACTTGGTGTAAATTTCAAATTTAACTTTTGTCCGAAAAATGACTTCTTTTTGTTAGAATCAGTTTGAGAAAAGGCGTGTTGCTAAGTTTGGCCAGACTCAATGGGACTTCAAGGCTCGTCAATAAATCAAAGATTTATGTTTTAACAGCAATACGAAGACAATGAAGCTAATATTTGATGTTAAGTTAGTTTGCATTATAATATTTGTAATTATCAATTTGACAATTCATTTATGATGAAAGTCATTGTGTATTTCCAGCCTGAAATAATTTTCTTGAAGTAAGATTTTTCTTCTATAGTCTCTTCTACGTGCTCACTAAATCTACGAAATTAGTTAAGCTGATTTCAACCATTTGAGACAAAAAACTGAATAAATCAATTCTCAGGGTTCGTTTAATTGTTTGAAATTATCAACCGATTTATTGAAATTCTTATAGTTTTACAATTCTTGGATCATCAATGATAAATGAAACTTGCCAAGGCAATTATAAGTGTTAATGAAAGCGTAAACATGGATGTAATGAAACTGTTGTTGATGGTAAAGAGATTGGCGAAAGTAAAGCAACGTCACTTAATGCCATTCGAGCGATAAAGATGTCATTCTATGGGTAGAAATTATAAAGTCAAAGGTTAATTTCTGCTATTAATTGAGATTCTGTTATTAACTTACTTCATGATATAAATGGATTGAGTTTAATTTGAATGAAAATTCATATAAATCTTCCATTCCTTGGCGAGATAAATTGTTCACTGAGACCAAATTAAAAGTCAATATTACCAATTGGATTGTTTGGAACAGCATGGCTAATAGCCAAATCGGTTCAATTTTCGTCCCCGGCTCAAATGATCTAACAATCTATACAATATATAAAGTCAAACTATGAAATTTTTGCGGGAAGATTGTGGCCAAACTAAACGGGTTCTAAAGAAAATTTTCACATAGGATGAAAGCCATGATTAAACTACAATCGCAAAAAATAGTTCGAACTTTCTCGGAATTCAGGTTACTGAGGAATTAGTGTTCAAACAGTGTAGGGGAAAAAACGCAGAATCCGTATCTTTTACTATTGACATTGGGGGAAAAACTTTTTGGTTAATCAGGTTGATGGTTTATTGTTGGATTAGAAGGATAAGTAAAACTGTTTGCGAGTAAAGAGTTAAGTGAAAAATATTGTACCTTAACTGTACAGAAAGATTTCATTCTGTTCAGCTGTATAACCAGATTTTATTTTACTTTTTAGTTTTTCTCATTGACGATGGTCTTTCATCAAGAATTTGAATCTTTAAATATGGATTGAATTTATTGTATTTCAGTGAAAAAAATTACGATCAGTCATGATCGGGGGTTCCACTTGTATTCATAATGTTAAAAGAGAAATATTCAATGTAAAATATAGTTATGAAGTAACGCAACAATTTCTCGGCATTTTTCGTCGATCGAACTACATAACTGTATCTTTTCCTTATATTTCTAATTTCCTCGACTGAATGATTGAACATTTGGTTAGATGTTACATTTAAAGCAGCAATTTGTGAATTGATTTGATTGAAAGCGACCTGTAAACAGATGCAAATATTGCATGTCATGTTGGCTAGGAATAATGATCCATATACGATACAAGCTTCGTTAATGATAAGCAGAATGACTTTGAATATACCAAAATTTGAAGTTTCTGATAGCGTGTAAATGATGCAAAGTATGGTGTTACCGATAAAGGGTATAGCAAGAATGGTGAGATTGAATTGACGATTTCGTTTGATTGTTTCAACAGGTGAACTGCTAGTTTCGATAGATAGTAATTCGATGGTGGAAATAAATTTTTTGAAATAATTCAAATCAAAGCCAAACAGAACCAATAGTATTCGAAACGACAAAATCATCAAATCTAAAACGGTATGCATGCACTGAAAGATCGATTCCTTTGTCGTGTAATTACAAAATGGGAGAGAATAAATTGAATAAAAGACGATTCGGTATGCTGAACAAAAAGCAGTGATAAATAAGAGCAGAACTTTAGTTGCTGATCCAAGCATGTATTTTGATGGTAACATAAAGCCATCCAGAATCATTTGCTTCTGGGCATTCGGACTTGTAGGTAAAGACATTTTAACTTTGACTTTCAATGTTTGCACGAAAAATGATGCATTTTCTTGAAATCAGAAAAGGCGTGAAGCTAGTTTGCTCAGTTTCAGTGAGCTTCAAGATTAATCAATCCGATAAGCAAGATTGATTTTTTAACCAACAAATATAAAGTTTGAATTAATATCAATTTGTAATCATCGTTTTCATGATCTATAATAAATTCATTGTGAGTTTTGTTACCCAAATAATGCACTTTTTTTGATTCAATGGTAACCAAAATTTATGGAATCAATCATTCAATTTTTTGTCAAATTTTTTTTCAATTGTTATAATTATTATTATTAATATATTGCTGATAGGAATAACTATTTGGCTTTCTCAGGGAATTTCATGGAAGTCAAGGGAAGCAATATCTGATAGAAACTGTTTAATCGTATGAGTCAAAAAGTTGTTTTGTTTAGATTTATTAACATTCATTGAAAATTTCATTGTACAATTATGTGTATTACAATTTTTTATTCTCAACGATAAATGAAACTTGCCAAGGCAATTATAATGGTCAGTGATAGGGTGAACATGGATGTAATGAAACTGTTGTTGATGGTAAAGAGATTGGCGAAAGTAAAGCCAACGTCACTTAATGCCATTCGAGCGATAAAGATGTCATTCTACGAAGAAGATAAGAAAAGTTAATTTTTGCAATTGATAGCGAATTTATTATTGACTTACTTCATGATATAAATGGAGTGAGTTTAATTTGAATGAAAATTCATACAAATCTTCCAATCCTTGACGAGACAAGTTGTTGACTGAGACCAAATTATAAGTCAAGATGATCAATTGGACTGTTTGAAACAACATGGCATATAGCCAAAACGGTTCCATTTTCGTCGTTGGTCCGAAAAATCTAACAATATTCATGATGTTAAAAGAGAAATATTCAATGTAAAATATTGTTACAAAGTAGCGCAACAATTTGTCAGCATTTTGTGCGGACCGAACTGCATAACTGTATTTTTGTCTTAAATCTCTGATTTCATCGAATGAATTAAACATTTGTTTAGTTGTTCCATTCAAAGCAGCAATTTGTGAATTTATTTGGTTGAAAGCAGCCTGTAAAAAGACGCAAATGTTGCAGGTCATATTGAGAAGGAAGAAAAATCCAAACGTGATGCAAACTTCATTCGTGATAAGCAAAGCGGGTTCGAATATACCGATATTTGTATTTGTTGCAAACGTGTAAATCGAGCAAAGAATGTTGTTACCGATAAAAGATATAGCAAGAATTAGAGAGCTTAATCGACGATTCCGTTTAATTGTTCTAATAGCTAAACTATCATTTTCAACAGATAGTGATTCAATGCTGGAGATGAACTTTCTAAAATAATCAAAATTTAAGCCAAACAGAACCAACATTATTTCAAGCGACAAAATGATTACATCAAGGACGGTGTGAATGCAATCAAAGGTCGATTCTTTTGTCGTGTAATCACAATTTGGAAGATAGTAAATAGCATAAAAGACCAGTCGGAAAGCTGGGCAAAAAGCGGTGGTAAATAAGAGCAGAATTTTAATTGACGATCCAAGCATGTATTTAGATGGTAACATGAATCCATCCAGAATCGTGTTTTTCAATGGATTTTCACTTGATGGTAAAAACATTTCGACTGCAAATTTTAATGTTTCTACGAAAAAGTTAATTTTCGCAATTGATAGCGAATTCATTATTGACTTACTTCATGATATAAATGGATTGAGTTTAATTTGAATGAAAATTCATACAAATCTTCCATTCCTTGGCGAGATAAGTTATTGACTGAGACCAAATTATAAGTCAAGATTAGCAATTCGGTTGTGTGGACAGCCATAGATAATAGATAGATCGATCCGATTTCTGCCTGTGGTCCAAATGATCTAACAATATTCACAATGTTGAAAGAGAAATATTCAATGTAAAAAATTGTTACGAAGTAACGCGTAAGTAACGGTAAGCTGAACAAAAACCAATAGTAATTAAGAGAAGCATTTTGGCTGATGATCCAAGCATGTATTTTGATGGTAACATGAATCCATCCAGAAGTATTTTCTTGGATGGATTTGGACTTGTTGGTAAAGATATTTCAACTGTAACTTTTGATGTTTGCTCGATTAATGGTTCCTGTTCTTAAAATCGGAAAAGGTGTAGTTCTAAGTTTCCATTTGGTATCCAGTGCTCGTCAATCAATAATCAAAGTTATTGTACAAAGAAAATAATTATATTTTTGAATCAATTGTAAGCAAAACTTATTCAATCAATCATTCCATTTTTTATTGAAAAATTTTCTTTAAAATTTCCATATTATATTGAGAATAAGAATATTATATTTACATTTTTAAGGAAAGCTTCTATAGCGAAAATATGAGAAGTTTCCTCGATCAAAATTTAGTACAGAGTGGATTAATAGCCAAATTAAATAGTAGAGCTTTGCTGAAGCCTGTATAATTCAATATTAATCGATTGCATTAATTGAGTTTGACACTCAACAGGCCATCCGAGTGTGCATGACACGTTTGAGGTTGATTTTGAGGCTGACTTGATTCGCTATTGTTTATGCTATAATATTTATTAGGATGATAAATAAAAAAGATGAATGATAAATGCGTATAATATAAGCTTCCGATAACTCATGTCTTCACTGAACTAGCATTACTAGCCCTTTATTACTAACAAATTACATTATAACGTTATTTAAACATTTAATTACTATAACGCTCAGTCGTCTAAGTCAATAAATTCGCAGAGTACCATACACATGTTGTGAATTATTCACCATACATTAAAATTCTTATTATTTTACAATTCTTTGTTCATCATTGATAAAGGAAGCTTGCCAAGGTAAGTATAATGGTTAACGATAGGGTAAGTAGCGATGTAATGAAACTGTTGTTTATGGTGAAGAGATTTGCGAATGTAAAGCCAACGTCACTTAATGCCATTCGAGCGATAAAGATGTCGTTCTAAGAAAGAATGGAAAATCAAGAAGTTTATTTTTGATATTAATTTAAATTCTGTCATCCACTTACTTCATGATATAAATGTAGTGAGTTTAATTTGAATGAAAATTCATACAAATCTTCCAAGCCTTGGCGAGATAAATTGTTCACTAAGACCAAATTATAAGTCAAGATTAGCAGTTGTAGAGTTTGAGTAAACATGTAAATAAAGTAAATCGGATCAATTTTCGTCCTTGGTCCAAATAATTTAACAACATTCATAATATTATAAGTAAAGTATTCAATATAAAATAATGTTATAAAACAGCGAAACAGTTTCTCAGCATGCTGCGTTGATCGAACTGCATAACTGTAGTTGTGTCTTAAATTTCTGATTTCCTCGAATGAACTGGCCAATTGTTTAGTTGTTTCGGTCAAAGCTGCAATTCGTGAATTGATTTGATTGAAAGCGACCTGTAAACAGACGCAAATGTTGCAAATCATGTTGAGGAGGAAAAATAAACCAAATGTGATGAAAAATTCAGTAAAAATAAGTACAATAACTCTTGATTTGCCAAGATTACGAATATTTGTTAGCAGGTTGATCGAACGAAAAATTATGCGACAGATGAAAGTGATAACAAGCATGATGCGATTGGATAAACGATTTCGTTTGATTGTTCGAACAGCTGAACTATCAATTTCGATGGATAACAGTGTAATGGTTGAAATTAATTTTTTAAAATAATCCAAATCGAAGCCAAACAGAACCATCAAAACTTCAAGCGACAACATGGTTACAACTAAATCGATATAAATGCACTCAAAGGTCGATACCTTTGTCGAGTAATCACAAAATGGGATAACGTAAATGGAATAATAAGCGAGTTTGAAAGCCGGGCAAAAGGCAGTGGTGAACAGGAGAAGCATTTTTGGTGCTGTTCCAAGTATGCTTTGCGAGGGTAAAATATAACCATCGAGAATCACTTGCTTGAAGGATATTGGACTTGTTGAAAACATTTCAAACTTAACTTTCAATGTTAGCACGAGAAATGGTTCCTTTTATTAAAAGCAGAAAAAGTGTAATGCTAGTTTGCTCAGTTTCATTGAGATTTCATAATTTGTCAATCAATCATTGATTTATGTTTGCTTAACAAATATGGGTGCCATAGCTTTTCAATGCAACAGACCAAGGAGAATAATGAAAACAAAAAAGTTCAGTTCCAAAAAGTATCGATTTCACTATTTGTCTACAATTTTATTGTCACGCAAATTATGCAATTTATGATTCCATTGTAGCGAAATTGTATTGAATCGCTTTTGTCAACAAAAATTTTCTTTATAATATTCATCTTATATTGCGAATAGCAAAATTATCGACTAAAGTTGAACCTAGAATCAAGGTTAAACTACAATCGCATTTCTGCATTTATTGCCTAACCCTGAACTGGTGATTCTTCAATAACCTAATTTACAAAGCTTAATATAAGCTACTGGAAATGACAGAATATGAAATTTCCTCAAACAAAATTTAATACATAGTCGATTAATAGCCAAATTAAATTGTACAGCTTCGCTGAAGTCCCCTTTATTAGTCGACTTCATTAAATGAGTTTGGCACCCAACATTAAAATAGAATGAGTTTCTTAGCAATTCAGCTTGCGAATTATTTACTATTATTTAACTTATTTAATATTTATTATAATCATTATTGTTTTACAATTCTTTGGTTATCAATTATAAATGAAACTTGCCAGCGCAATTATAAGGGTTAATGAAAGGGTAAACATGGATGTAATGAAACTGTTATTGATGGTAAAGAGATTGGCGAATGTAAAGCCAACGTCACTTAATGCCATTCGAGCAATGAAAATGTCATTCTAAGAGAAAGTGAAAAATTAAAAAGTAAAAAATAAATAGCAAAAGTTAAATTCTGAAATTGATTTTGACTCTCTTATTGACTTACTTCATGGTATAAATGGATCGAGTTTAATTTGAATGAAAGCTCATACAAATCTTCCAATCCTTGACGAGATAAGTTGTTCACTGAGACCAAATTGTAAGTCAAGATTACCAATTGGATTGTTTGGCACAGCATGACAAATAGCCAGATCGGATCAATGTGTGTCTTCGGTTCAAATGATCTAACAATATTCATAATGTTGAATGAAAAGTATTCAATGTAAAATAATGTTATGAAGTAACGCAACAATTTCTCAGCATTTTGTGTCGACCGAACTGCATAACTGTACTTTTGCCTTAAATTTCTAATTTCATGGAATGAATGATTGAACATTTGATTGGACGTTTCGTTCAAAACAGCAATTTGGGAATTAATTTGATTGAAAGCGACTTGTAAACAAATGCAAATATTGCATGTCATGTTGAGGAGGAAAAATAATCCAAATGCGATGCAAACTTCATTAATGGCAAGCAAAATGACTTTTAAATGGCCGAGATTTCGAATTTCTTGTTCCATGTAAGTCGTGCAAACAATAATGGTACCGATAAAAGCTAACAAGAGAATGATTGTATTCCTCCGACGATTTCTTTTCATTGTTTGAACAGTTGAGCCTTCACTTTCAATTGATAGTAATTCAATCGTGGAAATGAAGTTTTTGAAATAATCCAAATTAAAGCCAAACATAACCATTACTATTGCAAGGGACAAAGCGATTACCTCTAGAGCGGTATAAACACACTCAAAGATCGATATCTTTGTAGTGTAATTACAAAGTGGGAAAGAGTAAATAACAGCATAAACGATTCGGAAAGCTGGACAAAAAGCAGCAGTAAATAAGAGAAGGATTTTGGTTGCTGGGCCAAGTATGTATTTCGAGGGTAAGATCAACCCGTCCAAAATCATTTTTTGTGTGGATTTGGACTTGTTTGCAAAGACATTTCAAATGTAACTTTTGATGTTTGCACAGAAACTGATTCCTGGTCTTAAAATCAGAAAAGAATACTCGGTTTCAATGAAATTTCCAGAACTCGTCAATCAATCAAAGAATTATGTTTTAGCTACAAAATAAAGGAATCATTTATGAATACAATGAAGCGATTAAAGGAAAATTATGAAAGCCCAGAAAATGCGATTTTAAATTATTATCGATTTATTATTGTTACATTTTACAATCCATCTATGCTCAAAGTTATTGTGCATATTGAAGCATAAATTATTATATTTTTGATTCAATTGTAACCAAAACTTATTCAATCAATCATTTTTTGTTGCATAGATGCAAATGCCATTGTATCATGATGATCCTGGATATCAAGAATAATGAGAAGAGTTTAGGCACTAATTCACAATCTATTTAGTATTATATTTAGTATGTATTATTTAGCCGTATTATGTAATTGTTTTGGTGAATATTTTTGTACCTGAAAAACCTGACTGGTATGGATTTCTTTTGATGCCTCAAAATCGTAGTTACTCCATAACCCATCGAGCAGCCCTGAACAAGTTGCTTTCAGATAGATATTAAAGAATCAACAACATCTATAGACAAATGATTCAATGTTCATTCAACTGTTGATCTTGGAGAGTTAAGAGGTTGATTTTGAGGCGCTTTCGCTTAAGTGTTTAAAACCGTGTATTTCAAATGGTAAATGGTTATAACAGTAAGCTTCCGAAGCATCATGTCTTGACTGAGCACTTTACTGTTCAACAAATTAAACAAACAAACAAATAGCTAACTAGCTAAACATTGAATTATTAAAACAACTCCTTAGACGATCAATCTCCAGAATTCATTTCGTTTTTCAGATTAATCACCATTTATTGAAATACGTATTCTTTTACAATTATTTGATACTCAATGATAAATAAAACTTGCCAAGGCAATTATAAGGGTTAATGAAAGGGTAAATAGCGATGTAATGAAACTGTTGTTTATCGTAAAGAGATTGGCGAAAGTAAAGCCAACGTCACTTAATGCCATTCGAGCAATAAAGATATCATTCTGTGAGAAAACATTGAAAAGTAAAAGTTAACATTTGGTATTGATTGAGACTCTGCTACCAACTTACTTCATGATATAAATGGAGAGAGTTTAATTTGAATGAAAATTCATACAAGTGAAAGGAAAATGTATCTCAGAAGAGGCCTAACTTCGAAGACTGCACAACTTGCTTTCACTACAAGTTTTTAGTTCGTATCGTGGATTCTCATCCAGATCGGTCAACACTGTTTAGTTTAACACTTACACGACTTTTAGATCTCAGAGAGATGAAGAAGATAGCTGAAGCTATGAACACAATTATTCGGGGCTGGAACCCTTGAGTCGCGAAGACATAAGATTGTGTTAAGATCACAAGTAAAACAATTGTAGACTCGTTTCGAGTATTAACTTAACTTGAAGTTTTTATTAAAATTGAAAAGGAACTGATTTACTTGAGAACAAAGGTTAATTTTAACGTTTTTTAATGAATTTGAATAGCTTACAAAAGCTTAATGTTGAAGGTGAACTTGTCAGTTTGAGAACAAATTAACAGTTAAACAAAATATCTAAAGATATCTCTATTTATCTTAAAGGGGAAACAAAAGGAATCAAATTGGAGGGAAATTAAGTAAGAAATTAAAAATCTCTGTCTTTGTTTGTCGACTTTGGGTTGATGGTGACAAGATAACAATTAATACTGATAAAGGCTATGACGCCACTTTTTTAGGTATCTTGTACCCTTAGCAATATTGTCTTGAGACAACTTTTTCACCCTTGTTTGTAACCGTAGCCTTTGTACGTACAAAGGGATTAGCAGCTACAAGCTAAGATAAGATGAAGAAAAAGAAAGGGAAAAAGTTAACTCTTTCTTTTTATGCACAATTTTTGAGCTTAAATTTTAGTCTTGTTTAGACCAGATTTACGACCATATTGTGGTCAGATTTTGAGGCTTAAGAGCTCCTAAGAGCTTCACCTGAAGTACACATGAAATCTATCTTGAGTAAACAAACAAAGAGCACAGAACTGAAATGTAAGAATTGAAATTGCTAAAGCAATGAGAATACAAAAATTTAAGTTAAATATGAATTTGAAAAGTAGTTAAAACAATGAAAGAAATGAATAATTGAAAAGCTTTTAAGAGCTGAATTGAAATGAAAACCAATCCATTGAACAGTTTGAATGAGACCAATTTTCCTACCCTTCACTACCCAAGAAGTAAGACCATGAAGTCTCTTTTAAACTGGATTTATGGTGAAGGTTTGAATTGACTGGTTAATAATCGGGTCCGGAATAAAGATGGTATGAATTGGATGAAGAAGTGGAATAGGATTCAGCAGTTGAGGAATATCGATTGCTTCCAGGGGGTGATGGAACTAATTGTTCTGGTGAATTGGGTGCATGTATGGCTTCAAATGGAGGAGGCAATTCAGCAATCATTTGCCTAATTCTTTGTAATTGTAGCTCTCGTTGAGCATTGTATGAAGCTGCAGAGGAGGCTGAAGATGTTGAAGATTTAGACGATGCAGATTGCTCTGATAGTGATGAATTGCTGGATGATTGAGAGCTTGAAAGAGATCCTGAATCAACTGATTTATCGGATTCCTTAAGGAATGAGTAAATGGATGAAGCGGATTCTGATGATGGTATCTCAATTCGAGGTGGAGGGAATTGAGAGTTTGAAGCTCGATGAGATGATGTTGAATTGGAGCGAGGTCGACTTTGCTGATTAAAATAAGATTGTTGAAGTCGTGAAGGAAGTGAATGATTGGATCGGACGGAATGGACAGATGCATTTGAATTGTTGGAATGGTTTGAATTGTTTGAATGATGAGAGTTGTTAGATTGATTTGACCTAACAGAAGCATTTGAATTTGATCTAGATAAAGGTGTCGGTGGCGTGTAATGAGGGGAAGAAGAATTAGGAGGGCTTGGAATGAGTGGAGGAGGCATTTGATTAGGCTCCTCGGGTTCTAGGTCAATTAAGGGAATGTCAGGAGCGGCTTCGATAGCGAGTGGAAGTGGTGGATGAGGTTGATCACAAGGTCTACCAGCTTGTTGATTGGAATTAGTTGGGACAGGAGAAGTAGAAGAAGAAGTTTGAGAACTTGTTGAGTGTTCAGAAACTTGATCACTGTCGTAATAATTGTTCTGAGGGCTGTTAGCAGGGCTAACACATCGTCGATTGAAGGTAGGAGTACCATGTCGGATGTGATATGTCCAATCAGTTGGCCATTCAGCCAAACCTTGTCGAACTCGATTATCATAAATTTGGAATAGTCGAGCCATATGAGGGTTACCACAAGTTTGTGGGGTATTACCATAATGAATTCCACCGTGAATTCGAGCCATGTCTTCAATTGGTTCCCAGAATGCTAAGTACATGTTCATAGCAGTGATTGCTTCCAAAGCAGGCGAATGAGCCTCAGGTTTGAGGACGAATTTAGGAAATAGAAGGAAGGATGAAAGTGCAATTGAAGCTGGAACTCCTCGATAAGGTGAGAAGTAGTGGGTAACATCTCTGAGTTTTGGTTTGAGATATTCAATTTCTCCTTGAGTTAAATCTAAGGATCTTAATAGATTAATCAGACCAGCGCCAATGATTGATGTTGCTGTGAGAAAGAATTCGAGGATTTGGTTTCGAACTGAATCAAAGTTTTTAGCATATTTGATGTCTCGATGTGTGAGACCATGAAACTGTGTATCCATATGATCAATTCGATATGGATATGAAACAAAACTTTCGAAAACAATGTTTCTGTAACCGTCGATGATCACAACCCAAACAGGACGAGGTCGCATTAGGATTTGAAGAGGTTCACCCATCATCTGAATTCTGCAATAAGCCATGTGAATGCTGTATGTTGTTGCAGGCGATGGATGAAGTCGAATAGCTTCTTGAATTAAGTTTTCAGTAGATGGTTTCAATCGAGGCATATTGATTACAGTGAGACGATTGAATTCGTGGAACTGGGCTCTAGCTTTATTTAGCCTATTTTGCTGGTATTGAACATTACCAGTTGGTGCATTTCCTTGAGTGTTTAATGAATGAAATCCTTTAAAGGATTTAGGAAATACATGACGAGCAGTTTGCATAATTTCATCTCTGAGTTCAGGAGGGATTCTCTCTAATGGATCGATTCTTACGAATGGACCGATTGCTTCTCTTTCAGATTCTGGTGCAAGATCTCTATTGTATCGTGGGGTATATTTAGGAGGAAGGCCGACTGCAATTTCTAACCACTCTTTCGAGTCGTTAATAAGGTAGAAGGGAACTCGGGACCAGAATATGGTATGAGGTCTTTGAGGGACAGAAGAGAGAACTCGATTGCCTACGGTTGGTTCAAAACCAACGATGTTTTGGATGAAGTTTTCATCTTCATCAAGGGGTTCGGTAGGATCTTTTACTCGCTTATAATTGTTCCAGAAGTTTAAGCTAAAGTTTGCAAGGGAACGAATTGCAACTGGATTAAGGAGAGGATCACTTGGATCAGAATCTTTTAAGTTTGATAAACAAGCCCAAAGGTTAAATTTATCATACCATTTATTATCATGGTTATTGTGTGCAGGAGGAAGGTTTGCTTGACCTGTTTTTAGGTGAGTTGGCAAAAAGTTTGCTAACCTTTTTGGAGCTTTTACAAGCTCTTCTCTAACTTGAGTGGATACGAAAGGTAACTCGATATTAAAATCAAATTCCTCAAGGAATAATCCTAATCTACACTTATGTTCATGTTTAAGAATTTCATTAGGGGCAAAAGATTCTGAACAACAAGTTCGGCGGCAATTGAACAATAACTGATTGTAAGATTCAGTTAATTGTTTGGAGGAAGTTGGTTGAAAAAAGGGATAATCATCCTTGAATGCAAAATGTTGAACACATTCAGGAAGAAGGCAGAGGAATTGATGAGGATGGTAAAGAGGGAAAAGATTTAAAGTAGAAACTAAATCTCGAAGCCAGTCAATGCATAAAGTGCAATACCAATGTTTACACGATCGGCATTCTTTAGGATCTATCGAAATTTGTTCACAGAAATAGCATCGAATGCTCTTTTCTATGTCTTTTAGATCATTATTTTTGACCTGTGCTTTAGTAATACCGTGAGGTATGGCTTTTAAAGGCATAGTTTTTACTTTCTCATCATCATAGAGGTTAAGGTAAATTTTTTCTCTGATCATTAACTCAAATTTGGCTTTTAAATCGGAGAAGGCTTTAGCCTTAACTTGAACCAAATTTTTAACTTCAAAGAAGCGTTCATTAGATAAGTAGTCAGGAAGTGGAGCTGTGGGTAAAGGAGCTGGGTATTCTCCTTTCTTAAAATTATATTCTGAGGGTTTCAAGTATTTTTCGGGAAACTTTTTATCAGGATGGATAAAGAGTCGAGGATGGAGATCTTTTTCTTGAAGGGGATATTGGATTCGAGATTGATTATTTTGAGAAGAATGAGAGGAATTGGAAGAGTTGGATTCTGGGTAATTTTTGGTTGTTGAAATGGGATCTTGCCATTGAACGGAGGGAATGATTTTTGTAGGAAGGGGACGATAAATAGGATTGCCGTTGAATCTGAGAGGAGTTTTAACTAATTTACTTAACTCAGGTAATTGTTCCATGAGAATAGGGAATTGTTTTCGGAGTTGAATTGGTGGAGCCAAATACATTCTTTTATATTGGAGATGAGAATCGTTTGCAGGACGTTTACCAGTGTTAGATGGACCAGATCGAATTGAGACAGCATTTGAAGTTGAAGGTTGATCAATCGGATTTGCAGATGAGGATGCAGAGTCAGAGTTCTTGGGCAAAGATATTCGCTGAGCTGTCCTGATTGCTTGAGTTTCATCATCGGTTTCACTTTCCGATTCGACTAACTTTTCAAAGTTAAAGTTACCTTTAGTGAACTTCACGTTCTTAGGAGGTGGTGGAAGCATTGAAGCTTTGAATGATGAGGATGAAGAGGCAGATGGATGCGGAACACCACAATGAACACGTACAGTTCGTACAGCACCAGAACTAACTCGAGGGTTAGCATCACGAGAGTCACTAGTTTCACTTTCAGATGGTTTAGGAACCATAATGACCACAGTTGGATCATCAGTCTCGAGAGACGGAATGAGATGAGCATCAGGGTTTGATGATTGTTGAGGTGAAGGTGAAGGCGACTGAATTTGTCGAGGTGGAGTTGGAACTCTTTCGAGTTCACCACTGGGTAAGATTCTCTCAATTAGAGTTGATCGTAAAATACGATTTTTAACAATTTGCTTATTGGGTTGAACGTTTGGCATAATTAAGCGTAGAAGTGACAAGAATGTAAGGGACTTAGAAGTTAAAACTGAGGGAATTGAATTCAGAAGGTTGAAAATTTGAGGGAAACTCGGAAAAATCACAAGATTTAAAGAATCAAATGAATAAACTGAAAACTCTAAAGAGTTAGATAGAAACTTTGAATAATTGGAAATTTGAAGAAAATTGAAATTGAATTGAAAATTGAAATTGAAATGAAATTGAAAATCAAAGAAATGATAATTAGAGAACTCTTGAGAGTTAAGAAAATTTGAAGACAATTTGAGAAACTGTTCCACAAGAAAGGACAATGTGAAGTGTCTGGGGTTAAGTGGTGAGAGAAGTAAGTGAAGCGAGGGAGCAATTAGCGCTTTGCGGTTAATTGTTAACCAACGGTTTTGGAGGGAAAATTTTTCCTTTGTCTCTAATGAGTGAGAAAAGGGGTTAGACTCACTCACACTTTCACTCTTAATTTTGCTTTCCCCTTGTGGATTAGACTTAACGCTATTGGTCGAGAAAGCATAAGCTTTAACAAGCGTTGACAATCTGTTGTTTTCAATTTTTCTTATCTCTGGTAAATCTTCACTAAGATAACAATAGAAAAGCACAAAAGTGTTAGAAGTTAAATTTTGAGCTAATTTGGCTTGATTTCTGGTTAATCTTTTTTCTTTAACTAAATTAGGATTCTGCTGAGAAATAGCACGATCAGCGGTAACATATTTCTTTCTTGGCTTTTTCTTAATTATATCATCAAAGTGATTTTGAATATACTCAGAATTTTGAGGAATCAATGAAGATGTTGAATTTAGATTGTTAAGGGTTTGATCTAAGATTCCTTCAGGAATAGCATTAGTTTGAACTTGATTTTGAGCTGAATTTGTTAATTCATTTTGACTCAAATTTTGATTCTCTTTTTGCAATTCATTTTGAATTGAATTTTGAATATGGTTAAAGCCATCATTGTTATCAGTATTGATTATATTCTTAAAGGAATGGTTATTTAAGGGATTTTCAAAGTTAATTTTTAGGAATTGGTTTAAATTGGAAGGCTTTTTGGTTATGATTAATGGCGGAGAAGGAACTGAATTAGTTTGGTTATTAGTTGAGGAATCAGAGGGAATAGGGAAATCAATGGATTCGTTTAAATCTGAAGTTTGTTCATTTGAAGTTTCATTTGAAACTGAATTAGTTTGATCATTTAAATCATTTACTGAATCTGTTGAGGGTAAATCTGTGATATCACTTAAGTGATCATTGTTACTGGCTGAATCAATGAATGGAGGGGAATCTGGAATATCAAAATTTTCATTTTCTAAGTATGTCTCTGGGTTAAAATACTGATTTTTTAGCTTTTTCATTTTTTCTGATAACTCTCCTCGATAGAGTTTTGTATTACTTACATTACAACTGAAAAGACCTAAGTCTTCGAGTTCTAATAAAAGTAATGAGCCTTTCTGAATACCACAAACCAAGTATGGACCATGGTATTTCTCACGAAGTTTCTTACTAATTGAGGGATCTAAAGATTCATTTTTAACAAAAACGAAATCACCTTCTCGATAAGGAGAAGATTGATGGAGGGCTTTAGTCCTATTAATTTGATAGATCTGTTGTGAGTGTAGACGAGCATAAGCAAGTTTTCTGGCTTGATTTACATCAAATGAGAATGTATCAGGGATTTCGAGCAAATTATCAATAGGCTTTCTAGGGTGTCTACCAAATACTAAAAAGTATGGGGAAAATCGAGTAATTTTATGAATCGAAGTGTTAATAGCGAAAACAGAAGCTTCTAATGCATTCTTCAGATTTTTAGTACCATTTTGCAAAACATACGATCTTAGTCTTTCAGCTATGGTTCGATTACATCGTTCCACAATACCTTGGGACTGAGGATGGTATGGATTAGATTTTTCATGCTTTATGCCATTTTCCTTTAAAAACTGATGTACAGCTTCAGAAGTGAAGTTTGTACCTTGATCTGTTTGTATAACTTTCGGGAATCCAAAAGTTTGAAACAGTGAAGTTAATAGGGAAATAACGGTTTGAGCAGTTTGATTAGTAGTAAGCTTTGCAAATACATAGCGGGATAGGATGTCTACTAAAACAATGATGTACTTTTTTACCTGATTTACTACGATGGGACCTTGAACATCTAATTCTAATCTTTCAAAGATTTCATTGGGGATAGGTTTAGTTGAGGGGTCTACGTAGATAACATTAGTGGGTTTGGAAATTTGACAAATTGTACAGCTATCACACAATTGTTTGACGAGATCATAAAGATACTGACACCAAAATCGTCGAGCGATTTGAAAGTATGTCTTTTCGGGACCGAAATGTCCACCAAGAGGAGATTCGTGCTCGTAGGAAAAGAGATCTTTTAGGAGTTTCGAGTCAATAACCAGTCTTGAACCAAAAGGAGTGTTAACATCTTTTCGGTACAGTAAACCATCTTTTATAATATAACGTTTAAGCGTTACAGAGTCATTAGCTTTATAAAGCTTGATGATGTTTTGGATGTTGGGGTTATTGGCTTGGATCTCTCTAACTTTTTCTTTCCAAATTGAGAATTCAGATTTTGAGGGTTTCACAGAGTTTTTGATTTGATCAACTTCAGTTGAAGTCGAATAGCACAGAGATGGAGGAAGGGAAAAATCATTCAAGTGATTAGATTCAGGAGCACAGATTTGATTTACACCAATATCGTATAAACGATTTTCAAGAGGATCAAAGAGATAATCAATTAGGTAAATTCTGTCAAGGAATTCTTCTTCGGGATCTATGATTTTTCTATGAGACCAGGCTGATTGATATCTTGAGAAACAATCAGGGGGATGTGTTGATCCTTGTTTATAAACAACTTTAAAGTCGTAAGTTGAGAGCATAATTGACCATCTTTGTAGACGAGAGTTCTTGAAATTAACTTTGGTAAGTTGACACAGTGCGTGATGATCTGTTTCTATCAGGAATTGTTCTCCTTCTAGAAAATGATTAAACTTGTTGATTCCAACGAATATAGCGAGAAGTTCTTTCTCTGAAACTGAATAATGTTTTTGATGTTTTTGGAGTTTTTGAGAATAAAATGAAAGTGGAAGCCAATCTTTAACTTCTTCGATTGGGGTATTAGGATTGTAAGATGATGAATTTGGATCTTCTTGTTGTAAGATACCACCAACTGCATGATCGGAAGCATCAGCAGCAATTTTCCTTCGAAGTTTGGGATCATAATGAACCAATAAAGTAGTTGAAATGAGGGAACTTTTGAGTGTATCAAGGGCTTTCTTGTCTTCTGGCATAATACGAAATCTTTTTTCCTTTGAAATTAAACGATAAAGTGGAGCAGCAAGAGTAGAGTAATTAGGGATATAACGGGAGAAGTAATTATAACAGCCAAGTATGGATTGAAGTTCGCGGACATTGCGAGGGTAAGGAAGGTTTTTGAGAGCTTCGACCTTTTTGGGGTCTGGACGGATTCCTTGTCCTGAAACGAGATGACCAAGAAGTAAAATTTCAGTGTAACCAAGTTGACACTTTTCAAGTTTTACTTTTAAATTGTAATCTCGTAGGCGTTGAAGTACCATTTCAGTGTTAGACAATAGATCTTGAAAATCTTTACCAACGACTGGAACATCGTCGAAGTAACCAATGCATTTTTGATAAATAAGTCCTTCAAGAACTTTGTTCATCAACTTTTGAAAGATGAAAGGAGCTGAGGCTAAACCCATTGGCAATCTTTTATAGTGATATTTGCCATCAGGAGTGACAAAAACAGTTTTGATTCGTTCCTCAGGAGGAAGTTCAATCTGATGATATCCTTGAGCGAGATCAAAGATATTGAAATATTTGCCATTTCGAACGACTTCGAGGCAATCATCAATGCGAGGCATTGGATGTCTTGGAACTCGGGTCAATCGATTAAGTTTACGGTAGTCGATGACCATTCGAAAACTTTTATCAGGTTTAGGGACGAGGATAGCGGGAGAACCACCAGGTGCATTGCTTTCTTCAATAATATCATTGGCGATCATTTCATCAATGATTTTCTTGAATTCATTACGTCGATGAATAGGACAATTGTAGGGAAGTGTTTCAGGAACTTGACCATCAAGATCGATAGAGATAGGGCATACAGAGGAAGGGACAAGACCTAAATCATTTTTTGATTTGGCGAAAGTGTCTTGAAATGAGTCTATTAAATCGGCTAATTGGTGTTTAAGGTGATCAGGAAGGTTTTCATCTATTTTATCGTAAATTTTAGTTTTAAAAGGACGTTCGTTTCTTTGTAGTTCAATAATTTCCTGTGGAGAATGAAGATCACATTTAGCAATTACAGCAGTTGAATTACCAATTGGAATTGAAACAGGATTAGTTGGACGTTTTGCTCGAGTATCGAGAATGTATGAATCTGAATCATTACCAGTAGGATGCATTGTTGAATCAAAGATTTGCTGAGTTTCTTCAGGAGTGCAGAAGCGGAAATAAAAAGTCGGATCAAGCGGAATGGAATCAAGATATTCCGAGCAAGTTGTGATATAATCGTTACCATCGGACTTGAGTTGCATGTAATACAAATGCAAAAATGCGTTACCAATTAAACATTTAGGCTCAAAGTTGTTAACTATTTGAAGTCGGAAGACTCGGGAATCTGCCATTTTAGGATGCTTGACAACTGCATACGCAATACCATGCGATGGAACGTAGGTTTGAGCAGCAATACCTTTAAGCGATCGGGTATACGGGATGATGTGAGCGCCTAATTCTTCAGCAACTGAAGTATCGAGAGCAGAAACAGCGGATCCTGTATCCAGTAAAACTTTACCTTCGCGGACAATTTGCTTATCAGGACGACAAAGTTTGAAAATAGCAGTAGGCATATGGGTGAGTTGAGATTCACCAAGATGAGTTAACATTGGAATGTTTTGACTTTGAGTGGATGTTAGAGCGTATGAAAATCCAGGATTTCTTAAACCATCTTGAGTTGGTTCAGGAGGTAAAGGATTTGATCCAATTGTTAAGTTGGATGCATTAGCAGGAGAATTGGTAATAGCAAGGGGTTGAGAGGAAGAGGATGCTTGATTTGTATTTGGATTTGGGTTTGAAGTGGAAGGATTTGAATTTCTGTTTGAATTATATGGACGATTATTTTGTGGTCTGGTTCGACATTGGTTAATTGTATGTCCAGGTTTCTTACAATAGTTGCAAACAATATGAGTGTTATGCTGGGAAGTATGACTATGGGATTTGGATTGATAAGGTTTTGTTTGATTTCGGGAATCAGTTTTCTTTAACATTTGGGAAACAGTGGAAACTTTAGGTTGGAAATTGGATTTATCATTTTTATCGGAACGGGATTTGTTGGATTGTTGTTGTTGGAGATATTCAAAATGTTTACGAATGAGATAAGTGGTAATTTGGTCTAGGTTGCCATTATAACCAAGAGTGTAAATCTCTGAAGTAAGGAAATGAGGGATATGAGACATTAACTCATGAAGGAATATTTCAGGGGAATAATCACCAACAGCTTTACTGAAGGCTTTACGAAGTTTTTGAATAAATGTAGAAGGGTGTTCAGAGAGGGTATATTTTAATTGCTTTAATTGGAAAGCGGCTGAGTATTGTTGTACTGGAGTTTTAATAGCGTTTAAAAGCGTATTAACATAAGTATGATAATCAGTAATATCATCACTAACTTCATTCTCTGCAATAGCGAGAATTTCATGAGCTAAAGATTTGCGAAAACATCGAAGACGAGTAGCATCATCAACATTTTCTTGGGCTAACTTATTCTTAGTTTTATGAATAAATTCAACCATCTCTTCACCTTTTACAAATTCAACAACTGGAGGGTCAGGTCTTAGGATGGATAAGGATTGAGCAAGAGATTGGGTATCAATACCTTGGTTATGAATGTTAACAGGAGGGATAGGAGGAGAGGAAGCAATTGAAGGTGGAGGAGGGGGAGCTACCGGAATTTGAATACCATGTTGATTGAGAACAGCGATGAATCGTCGAATTGATCCAAGAGCAATTGGAAGAGCATAAATCTCATTAGGAGCTGACCTAAAAATAGTTTCAGTGTCTCTACCAAGAGTTCTAATAATTGTTTGAATTTCGGGTTCAGTTAAACCATTTTGGCGGCTTTCAATTACCCATTCAGGAATCTCAAGATTCAATACGGAATCAATTGGTAACTCACCAATCTCGTTATCTTCGAGGGTATCACCGTAGATCATTAGGTGTGTACGAAGACATTCGTAGAAGCGTTTGAGAGCGAAAGGAGCAGCAGGGATATGAACTTGCCATTCAGCGAGATGATTAACTGCTTGGTCTGGCGTTAGCATCCGAACTACTACAACACCTTCAGGAGCGTTGAAATGAAGACCAGAACGAAGTTGCATTGTTGATAATTGGTGAAGATTAAAATCGGAAGAAAGCTTTAGCTTTGAAGATGAGTGATGAAAGGATCACAGAAGTGATGGAGTTAAAGTTGTTGAAGATCACACAAGTGATGATGAATTTAAAATTGTTTAAAATGGGTTAACTTGAATGTTTTTGAGTTTAATTTTAATTTGAATTGAATTTGAATTGAAATTTGAATTTGGAATTGAATTTTGAAATTGAAATTGAATTGAGGAATGACTTTGGAATTGTCAGGAACACCGGATAAAGTGATGAATTTGAAATTTTTGTTGAATTTGTTGAATTAATTGTTCTTTGAATTGAATTAAGAGTTGAACGGAATTGACTTCAATTGAGTCGAAGGGCACAAGGCAATAGTAAATCACAGAGTGATAAGGAAATAGAGTTCAACGGGAAATGCTCTGATGGCGTGACTTTGTTTTAAGTGAACAGTGAACTTTGAAGAGTTGAACGATGAAATACTCAAAGGTATGAATAGGAATAAGGAAAGAGTTCAACAGGAATGAGCTTAAAAAAGCGTAAGGGTTTTTGAAGGTTAAAAGGTTACTTATCGTAATTGGGAAACTGGAAATTGAAATACCATAAGGTATGGGTCATGCAAATGACAAACAGAACAGGTTGGGACACGGACGGAGATCCTGCCGTGGTCGCCAAGTGAAAGGAAAATGTATCTCAGAAGAGGCCTAACTTCGAAGACTGCACAACTTGCTTTCACTACAAGTTTTTAGTTCGTATCGTGGATTCTCATCCAGATCGGTCAACACTGTTTAGTTTAACACTTACACGACTTTTAGATCTCAGAGAGATGAAGAAGATAGCTGAAGCTATGAACACAATTATTCGGGGCTGGAACCCTTGAGTCGCGAAGACATAAGATTGTGTTAAGATCACAAGTAAAACAATTGTAGACTCGTTTCGAGTATTAACTTAACTTGAAGTTTTTATTAAAATTGAAAAGGAACTGATTTACTTGAGAACAAAGGTTAATTTTAACGTTTTTTAATGAATTTGAATAGCTTACAAAAGCTTAATGTTGAAGGTGAACTTGTCAGTTTGAGAACAAATTAACAGTTAAACAAAATATCTAAAGATATCTCTATTTATCTTAAAGGGGAAACAAAAGGAATCAAATTGGAGGGAAATTAAGTAAGAAATTAAAAATCTCTGTCTTTGTTTGTCGACTTTGGGTTGATGGTGACAAGATAACAATTAATACTGATAAAGGCTATGACGCCACTTTTTTAGGTATCTTGTACCCTTAGCAATATTGTCTTGAGACAACTTTTTCACCCTTGTTTGTAACCGTAGCCTTTGTACGTACAAAGGGATTAGCAGCTACAAGCTAAGATAAGATGAAGAAAAAGAAAGGGAAAAAGTTAACTCTTTCTTTTTATGCACAATTTTTGAGCTTAAATTTTAGTCTTGTTTAGACCAGATTTACGACCATATTGTGGTCAGATTTTGAGGCTTAAGAGCTCCTAAGAGCTTCACCTGAAGTACACATGAAATCTATCTTGAGTAAACAAACAAAGAGCACAGAACTGAAATGTAAGAATTGAAATTGCTAAAGCAATGAGAATACAAAAATTTAAGTTAAATATGAATTTGAAAAGTAGTTAAAACAATGAAAGAAATGAATAATTGAAAAGCTTTTAAGAGCTGAATTGAAATGAAAACCAATCCATTGAACAGTTTGAATGAGACCAATTTTCCTACCCTTCACAAGTCTTCCAGTCCTTGACGAGATAAGTTATTCACTGAGACCAAGTTATAAGTCAAGAGCATCAAATGAATTGTTTGGATAAGTATGGCCAATAGGAAAATTGGTTCAATTTTAGTCATTGGTCCAAATAATCTAACTATATTCAATATGTTAAAAGAAAAGTATTCAATGTAAAATAGAGTTATGAAGCAGCGAAACAATTGCTCAGCATTTTTGGTCGATCGAACTGCATAACTGTACTTTTGTCTCAAATGTCTGATTTTATCGAATGAACTGACCAATTGTTTAGATGTTTCGTTCAAAGCAGCGATTTCTGAGTTTATCTGATTGAAAGCAGCCTTTAAACAGATGCAAATGTTGCAAATCATGTTGAGAAGAAATAATGTTCCAATTGTGATGAAAAATTCATTAATGATAAGCAAAGTGGCTTTAGCTACGCCAAGGTTGTATGTTAACATGTAAAGCATGCGAATAATTGTGTTACCGATAAATGGTACAGCAAGAATGATTAGATTCGATAGACGATTTCGTTTTATTGTTCTAACAGCGGAATAATCAGGTGCAATAGATAGCAATTCAATGGTGGAAATGAATTTTTTAAAATGATTTAAATCAAACCCAAACAGAACCAACAAAACTTTAAGTGCCAACAGGATTACAGCTAAAGAGATATGAACGCATTGAAAGGTCGATACCTTTGTCGTGAAAACACAAAATGGGAGAGAGAAAATAGAAAAATAGACGATTTTGAAAGCAGGGCAAAGGGCAGTGGTAAACAAGAGAAAGATTTTGGTTACTGGTCCAAGAAGGTATTTCGAGGGTAAAATGTATCCATCTAGAATTATTTTCTTGGATGTAGTCGGACTTGGTGGTAGAAACATTTCAATTGCAACTTTCAATGTTTTCACTAAAAATGATTTCTCTTCGTTGAAATCAGTTCGAGAAAAGGCGTAAAGCTGCTTTCCATTCCCAGATGCCCAGATTCAATTAGGTTTCAGGGTTTCGTCAATCAATTAATTGTTTTTTGTTTAACTAGCAAATATGAATACAATGTAGCTAGTCAATGGAACGTTAAAATGGAAATTCATGAAAACATGGAAGGTCAGCCCAAATTATTATCGATTTGTAATCCTGGATTTCACGATCTGTCTGTAATCAAATTTTTTTACCACTTTTCGAGACAAGCAATTCATTTTTTTTATTCAATGGTAACCGAAATTTATTGAATCAATCATTCAATTTTTGTCAAGAAAAGTTTTCTCCACAATACTAATCTTGTATTGAAACAGGAATAATTATTTGACCTTTCAGAAAAGTTTATATTCATTTGAAGGAATAGTGAATGCATTGAAAGATAAGATCACACTTTGGAGGTTACTCTTGTCTTCTGCTAATTCGAACCTAAACCAGCAAATGGACTCGACGAAAAGAAATTCACAACTTCGGTCAATTTCGATACAATTTCGCAAAATAAATCTCTCTTTAAATCATTTTGCAAAGATCTGAAGACTCGAAAGTATATGCGATTTATATCAGGAATAAGCTTGAAACATAATGATTTGAGATTTTGATAGTTTATGTTTCGTGGCTGATATCTTTCGTTTACCTTGATCGGCTACTGATCATTATTGAAACAACTCGAACTAATTTGAGCAGAATAAATATTGCATTTTCTCGACTTTTTGAAATTCATTTAAAGAAATATTTACAATCAATCAAACCATTTTATGCCCAGAAATGATTCCAATTACAATTTGTCACAACAATCAACGAATGGAAAGGAAAACATGAAACCATTAAACAAGACATATTATTATCTTTTATCATAAAATCTATTCTCAAGTTTACCAAGATTACAATGATAAATTGTGAATATTGAACTTGGCCTGAAACTCAAATTTAGTGTCGTAAAGCCATCATGATTATTCTAAACAATCAAGCTTGAAAATTATTCGCTAACATGTTTAAAGCTGTGTTTATATCGAAATAAATGTTTTCTTCTTTGACTGTTTATAAAAAGCAAGTTAAATGTCTGTTATTTCCCGCTGGATAACAATAACAATATCATTATCATTATACATTTGACAAGAAAATGCAAGAATTTAAAATGTTGCCTGACAATAAGATTACCATGATTAAAGGTTGGAAAATGTAAAAAAATGAGAGAAAAAAAGAAATGATTTTTACCTTTTATTGTTTATTTCATTGAAAGCTTGATAAAAGTTAAACTGCTATTTGGCTGATAATTTATATTTTGCTTATCACAATGAAATCCCTTTCACCTCCCAGAGCCAACATTATATCAACCTTTGTCCCAATATTGGATGGAAAAGAGTTGCCCAAAAATGAAGATAAAAATGGTCATCAGAGTTTAAGGTTTCATTGAAAGTTATCTCTTTCCTGGAAATCACTTTATATGTATGAATTGGTAATGGTTAAGGATAACATTTTTTTTCATTGAAAATCACCTTTTTTACTGGTGAAAAACAATTCTAAAGTTGAGATGAGATTTACAATGAATTTGCTTTACCAAGCTTTAAATGAAAAGGAAGAGAGGAGAAGAGGAAAAAACAATTGAATTCTGTTGGTGAATAGCATGGGATAAGGAAAAGATTATCTTAGGAATAAAATTTTTCCTCAAATTGATAAACTGTTAAGTTGCTAAAAGAGCGATAACATCTCTTGAATAAATGATAGTTTCATCTAATTCCTTCTTTCACATTCTATTATCCAAATGGATTTCAAACACTTTTCTTGCACAAATTTTCAATAACTTCTATATTTGGCTTCTTTTGGTTATTTTATTTACAAATTTCGGACACAATTTTGGCTTTTATTTTTCACTTTAATCGTCATCTAAATAAAAGAATTGAATCTTAGGTGACTGTAAATGTCCGTCTCAATCGCCTTTGCTTGAAACCTATTTAACCAAGAAAATGTTTTCCAATTGAAATTTCATACAAAAATCAATTTTAGTTTTCAATGAAACTTGATGAGATGAAAACTCAACAGTGAATAGCTTTAGAGTTTCGAACCATTTTCCGAGTCTCTGGACTTTTCATCGCTTATGTTCAAGTGACTAGACGAAATATTGGCCTTAAAATCTTGAAATTCGAAATCTTGCAGAATATTTTTACAGAAAATCGAACCTTCAAAATTGGGTTTTCTGGTCAAAACAGATGTTTAAACCAGCCAAACCAAAATAACCGGAGATGAATGATTTTACTTGCAAATAAGCCAAAGTTTATTTTTTAGACAAAAGTGTTTTCTAATATTTTTATTGTAAGAAAATCTTTATTGTTATTTGTTGATTGTTAGTCATTTAGCTTGATATTATTTTAGGAGTTTGATTCGATTTACAGTTGTTAACCATTTTGTATTTGGAAATTTGTTTTAGGCGGTTTTGAGGGAAACCTTTAAATGGAGCAACAGGGCAGGTCAAAGCTGGTTTTTGAGTTAACATTTGCTTTGACCATTTTGTAGCTTTACTGTAACCCAAACAAAGACCTTATACATATGTGTTTACATTTACAAAAATCATTCATCTTTGATAATTTCTGTTTGAAATGAGTGAAGACAATGACTCGACCGAAACAACTATAAAAGTGAAATTGGGTGATGAAGACTATCATGACATTGTCATTGACTGGACAGATGATAGCTGTGAATATAAACAACAACTTTTGTTTCGAAAGGTAAGACCATTAGATTTTCACTCTAAACATCTCAATTTTCATTTGATATTATTTGCTAATTGAAACAATTATAGCTGGCAGAGTTCACTGGAATACCCAGTAAACACATATTCAACAGTTACATTCACAAAGAGGATTTCCCTTTCTGGTTAGAGAATACAGATTATGAATACAGGTAAGATGATTATTGTTGAAATTCATTGAACTAATACATTTACTGTGATTCAACAGATATGATACAAGTCCCGTTACAAATGAAACTCTCATGACTAACTTTAAAGAAGGCGATTGCTTTGCTATTCGTACGAGAATGTTTATGAACGATGAACGCGATGATCTTTTCTCTATTTCTGTTGATTTGATTTCTTCGAGACATTTCCATCCAACCGAGTGTAGACACTTCTGGTGTCCACATAAGGATACAAGAGGTTTGCTCAATAAGAGGAGAGAAATGATTTTAAACTCTGGTTTACAGGCAAAAATCAAAGCTGCTCTTCCAGAGAGAAGGTATTCTTTCGAAGGCGATGAATGGGTCAAAACTTTAGTCAATTTCAATATCAGACAATATTATGGTTCATGTTGTTCTCGCAATGTAACAATAAATACCAAACACACTCGCGATTATTTACCGCATCGAGGATAAGAGATGTCGACTGGATTGTGGTTTAGCTTTTATTTGTAAAATTATTTTCACTGTTTTCCAATCATTTGTATTGATTTAAATTTAATAAATTTGTATTATAAAAGATTCTTATTGGATAATTACTGTTCATCAGATGGAAAGATTTGTGTCCGAAAAGAGTGAATCTCTTGGAAATGTCGAGGCATAATTGATCTTCACTTGCTTTATTGTTAGGTTTAACTGTATTGCTCTGGTTTTTTGGGTTCACTCAACATTTGACTAAATCAATAGAATATTTTCCATTGGTTGAGTTTTTTCAATTGTTATGGTCTTTTTGTAGTTAAAGGTAAATAGTTAATTTTGTTGGAATCGGCAATTTTCCTACCTTTTCATTTTCATCTGAAAATGAAACAACCTTTTTTTACCTCTGCTGTAGCTTTGATCATTGATGTATTGAGGCTTAAACATTGTTTTTACTCGCTCCTTTCAATTTGTTGTCTTGTTGACTTTAGTGAAAACCATTTTAATAATGATTTAACCAAACACAGCTTAAGTTAATATTGTATTTTACTAGATTAAATTAATGTCTAACACAATAATAATTGTTACCTTTCCAGTTGGGCTTTTATTTTCAACTAGAGTTGCTCCTTGTTTTCCAGGTTTACATGGGTTAAGGATGATGTGTTAACCATTGTTTAAAGTTTGCTTTTAATTTTGGTTCTTTCTTCTTCTCTTGTTTACTTTGTGCTTTTCATTTTAATTTGTTTCTGTTCCAACATAATCAAAGGTAAGATGAACAATTAATTTGATTTTTCATTTAAATTTATTCACTCGATTAAACAAATGTATTGGGAAACCCGTGCCTCTTAATAGTTCAACAACATTCAAAACATTGAAAGGATGCAATTAATTTTGTGCTCTTTTAAAATTAGTCAATTTACTATTTTATTAATGTAATTTCCTGGTAAAATTACATTTCCTAAATCAAACATTTGTTGGGTTTGATTGGAAAATTAAGACTAATCTAAATTATAATGATAAATGATAATCTTAAATGAATCTGTTAACTATTTTGTAAATGGCGGTTGTTAGTATCGATGGTTTGTATCGATAGTATTGTCATCTGTTTCAAGCCTGGGAGACACATTTTGTTTAATGAAAGCGGGTAAAATTTAATTGTTCAATTTATCTCTTCTTCTTGACATTAATTATTAATAGTTTGATCATTTTTATAACCTTTCATCATGGATACAAGTAGAATGAACTTTTCTTTAAATTCAAGTCATTACAACTCCATGGTTGCTCAATCTCCTGCCGTTAGATCTTCTCGGAGTCGTTATGCCAATCTTCTGTCAACTAGTCGACAAGCTGACCTCAGTAATATTACCTTTTCATCATCTTTTCGCCAGATTTTATGTAAGTAAACTTGAATTGAGTTTTTCCTTTGCCTAATTTTTTTATAAAGCCTATTGATAACTAATGCATTCTTTCCATTCCTTTTTCCTTTAGCACCAACTTCTCCATTTCTTTTGCCTCAAGAAGATACGCCAGAAATTAGGGAACAAGTATTTCCATGTTACACTTTATTTAAATCGTTTCTAGAATCCAAGAAACGACTCGATGAAGATTTGGATCTATTCACACTTGCTGAAGAATATGAAAAACAGTGTTGTGATCATCTCTCAGTTCTTATGTCACTTAAAACGGGTCAACCCATGGATCCTAAAGATGTGACCACTTTACCACCCAGAATGGAAACCCTTTTACGATCCGAACGCAACTCATGGAGAATCATAAGAGGTCTCTTTGAAGATCGAGTTAAAAGTGCTGGTAAATATTCAACTCTCTTTTTTTCCTTTGATTTCTACTCACTTAATAATGCATTTCATTTTATTTTATAGAAAACTCTCAACTAGAAATGTCCGACGCTGAAGATATGATGGTTGATGCAGCTAATAAAAAAATGAGTGACCAAGAAGTAATTGATGCTTTCTTTGAACGTGACATCAATGCTAGAACCATGCAACTTGTAATTGATTGGCTAGAACGAAATGAACAAGAAGACATGGATTCCGAAAAGTACTGTGATAAAATGGAATTCTATTCCGAAGGACCTCATAGCTGGGAGAATACATTGCATAGTATAAAAAATCGGCAGTTGACTATTACTGACAGTCAACATTGTCTAGAAATGGATCCTGATGCTCCAATCAGAAGTAACCGTCCGCTGCATGATCTTGATAAAGAAGATGAAAATAGGTTATTCAAGCATATTCTTCGTTATCTTAGAGCTGGAAGATTGGATTTTGCCAAAGAAATAGCAGAAAAACTTGGTCATCATTGGTTAGCTGCTGTTTTAGATGGTTGGATTTTATTTGATGATCTCAACTTCAAGGAAGGGCTAACTGAAGATGAAGGTATGCTAGTTGTGCAAGGTAATGCTTGTCGTGATCTTTGGAAATATACTTGCTTCAAATACTCTCAAATGGATAACACCAATCAATCAGTATATGAATCAGCAGTTATTGGTGCTCTTTGTGGTAATTTAAAGCCAGCTTTATCACTTCTTACTCGATGGTCTGATAGACTTTGGTTACTTATTAGAGCCTCTCTCGACTGTCTCATTGAACAAGAACTTCGTCATACCTATTTGCCAAATATTGTCACTGCCCGCGGATCAGGTCCTATTGAAAATTTTAGGAGAAGTTCAGTTGATTTGCCCGATGAATACTGGAGTAATTTAAAAAGTTTTGTCGATATTTTCCGTGAAGCTGATGCTTGCTTTAAAAATGAAAATATTTCTATGGAAGAAAAGTGCCACCAAGCATTGCAGAAAATGATTATCTTAGAGGATATTGAAGGGGCTTTGGAGTTTATGATTGATTGGATTCGAAACAATTCAATTGAGAATGAAATAAGACCCCAAATTTGCCGATTCTTTGCTCATGTTGTTCTGTTTCTCACCGAGTTAAAATTAATCGATACCGACTCTAGACGAGGTTTTGCCATTTCTGTTCTTGAAGAATATATTAAATACTTGATTGATTGGAAAGAGATCGAGTTAGTAGCTCCATATGTATCTCACCTTCCACCAGCATGTCAAGTCACAACTTATTCCAAACTTCTTGAATGTATCACTGATAGAAAAGAACGACAATTAGCTTTGAAAGCAGCTAAAGAAGCATCATTGGATATCCAAAGTATTACGAAAACAGTTGTAGAAACAATTAGAGTTGATCAACATGATATGATAAAGAAAGGAGATTTATCTACCTTGCCTTCAAATGTCGCTGCTGAATCAGAGGATGACAATATAAAAATTGACGCACTTGATTGGCTTTCCATCGATGATGTCAATTATATTGAATTATTACTTCAATCAAATGCACTTCTTCGTCAATTTTCTCTTGCAGGTAAAACAGATTCATCCAAAAAGACTCTGAAAAAACTTCCCGGTAATCTTATTGATGGATCTCTCAAAATGTGGAGAAAGAAAGCGGGACAAAAGAAAAAACCTCCGCCTCGACTTAATAATGCCATTCGTGAACATCTTTGTCATTTAGCATACTCACATGCTATTGAAGCATTCGATGAATGGTTAACTTACTTTACAAATAGTAAACCTGAAGAACCTAATCCACCGACATCCAACAGATTTACAGATAAAGTCGCATATCAACACTCTCTCAAACAATATGAACATGAAGTTGAGCAATGGAAATCAATTTTAGGCTTACAAGCTAGATTGTCGGCTGAGAAAATTTACAATGTTCTCTGTTTTGCTGACGGTGGTTGGATGGTAGACACTAAAGCAGATCCAGAAGAAGATGACTTCCGAAAAGAACAAATGTTTAGCCTTCGTAAATCTAAAATTCCTCAATTAACTTTCTTATTATATACAGTTCTTCATTCATCAAATCGATTACAGGAATGTCTTCAAATTGCTGATGTGATCTCTTCCGAAATATACCAACTTTATAAGGAATTTGACCGAGATCAAATCAAAGCTTTGTTGCACAAATTACGTGAAACCTCTATAGTTCTTCTCGATCAAGGTAAAGACTGTTGTGGTTATTGATAAACAATTAAACGGTTTTCTAAGCTTTTAAGGTGTAAATAAATTTCCTCTTTAAAAAATAATTTTCATCAATCAAAAATGTTTTCATTTTATTGATATTTGATCTTAATTTTCATGAGATTTGTAAGCTTTCGCGCTATAAATAAGTTGATTTGAGATTTCATAAATAAATTAATAAATAAACAAAAAAGTAAATAAGAAATAAATCTATCTGGAGAATGAAAAAAAATGAAAAACAAGAGGTATTTATACATCAGCTCCAGAGGAGAGCAGAGGAATTGCTTTGATTTCTGTTTGCATG
The DNA here is from genome assembly GCF_000239435.1 of Tetranychus urticae. The sequence continues at coordinate 1,296,884 of NW_015449945.1, read as the reverse complement.
CATAAGTATTCACCAAAAATACACATTAATGATGCACTAATGACATTTAATATCCACCAAGACCATGTATTTGGAAAATATCCATTATAAACCCAAGAAACAATTAAATGTACAACATAGCACGTCGCTGAATAGTCTAGACATGGCTTGGCTCTGCCAACAAAATACCATAAGTAGAAAGATCTGAAAAAGAGGAAAAAGCAAAGGTGCGAAGTGTTAGTGTTCACGTGGTTCTGTTAATGTTCACCATTTTAATGTTCAGTTAGAGCCTGTTCAGATACCTTGAAAAAGCACAATCACATGAATTGATAAAAATTCATCTACCAAAGGATTTCATCATTGCAGGCAAAATTGAACATGTTGAAAACAAAAAAAAACAGATTTTGAAAAAACACAAAAAATAAGCGACTTACCCACAAACAGCGTTAATGAGATAACTTAATATGATGAGTATATTATGACCAGATTTAATCGTCATTATTTGATAAGTAAATATGTGAGTTAATGAGGGTGATTCAACGTAAATACAGTCGACAACATAGATCAGGATGGCAAGGGAAGTATAAAATAAAGCTTGGATGGTTAAAATTTGGGAAGTAATAAGTATTGGGTCCCATACTGTTAATCTAAATTTGCCCGTCATTAGGCTTATTAAAAAGGTAGACTTAGGTGATGATAAATCAGGATAATTGAATAGGCTTTGAGTAACATGAAATTTAGATAGAGATATTACTCTTATCTATTACTTTCCATGGCTCAATCTGTTTAAGGGAAATTCAAAAACAAAGAAACTGAATTGAATTCTCAACAACCTTCCGATAGGTGACTCTGAAGATGTAGGAAATTGCCCTTTTTGGTATTTTTTTGAATTTGGCGGTGAAAACGATTGTTACCTCATAGTAACCGGTTACTGTAACAGGGGAAACTAACCACAGTTACTGGCTTAACCAAAAAAGTCGTCTAATCAAAGCACCTTTATTCCCATTGTGTGTGATTTTTGTCTTAATGAGTCATTGTCCTGCTTGTTGATTCAACTGATTAACTAATTTTGTTACTGTTGATCACGTTTGGCAAGTTTATCAACTCATTTTCAATTAAATAATGGCCAATTTCGCCAAGAAACTTGATTTGGATAACCATGTTCTCAATTACAGAGCCCGGCTCAAAAGTGATTTTGAAGTAAGTTGAAAACGTCTTAACTGCCATTGACTATCCTTGCCCTTTTACCCAACTTGCTTCTTGTCCTTTCTAAATTATGTTTTTCTAATTGTTTTGTTTTATTTTTTCTTTCAAACAGCGTAAATTGCGAGCTAAAAATTTTGCTAAACTATACTATTTGAACAAAGAGTACTCCAAAGCGTTAAGGTAAATTCATTGTTATTATGGCGGGAGTTTTGCTTTGAGCCAATCTTTTGAAAAGTGTACCGTTCAAAATTATCTTATTTATTTATCTATCTCGTTTCTTTTTCTCTCCTTACCAGGTATCTTAGTGAATTTATGAGTGTTAAAAATGATTGTCCTGCTGCTTACAAGCTGCAAGGAAAAATTCAGGAAGCATTGAATGAGAGAGATGCTGCTGTGCAATCTTTCATGAAGAGTCTGGAACTTGATCAATCACAATCTGATTTATTTGACAAAATCATGGACCTGATTCCCTATACTAATTTAGAGCCTGATAAAGTAAAACTGTGGACAGAAAAATTGCAAATGGCCAAGAAAGACAGTAGTTTCCTCGATAAAACGAAAATTTGCTCACCATGCTCATCTCCCGGTAACATTACCCTTGATATTCTTAATAACTCAATCAACGAACCCACAACACCAGCCTCATTAAAAAATTTGGCCGATCTTAGTTTGACTGGAAGAAGTGAGTTTTATTATAATTTAATATAATCAATATTGTCATCAAGTGCCATGTGACTAACACTTCCGTTTACTTTAAATGAATATTAGTGAATGTAGTGTTTATCTGCACTATTTTTAAACACGTTTTACGTAAAAATTAACTAACAATTATTTTCTGTTTAGGTGACGACTTAAACTCTACCCCTAGATCTAGTCGATTTATTTCACCTAAGGCACTGTCTCCTTTCGTAAGTACAAAATTTGAATAATGAATCCAATTTTTTAATGATGCATATATTCTTATTATTAATATCCTCTTTTATTGTTTCAGCAGACTGCTAAGGTTAATTTTGAGAAAATAGAAAAAGAATTGATAGTCTTATCTCAAGCCCAAGAAGGTATTGTTGAGAGTGTTGTGAAGCTGCAAGACCAGGTCGCAAAGTCTAACGAAGAAGTTGTTGCGCTTATCAAAGGACTACAGGTAGTGTTTATTCTTTCTATAGCTAATTACGTTTGCCTAATGTCTTCTTGTTTATAATTTAGAAAAATTTCGAAAAGTTTAACCTGTCTGGTCCTGATAATTTATCGAAAGATTTAACTATTATTAAGGTAATTTTAATTTACAATATGCCACTCTAGAGTAATTTACTTAATGCCTATTCTTTTTTATCGTGAACTTTAGGAAACTGTCATCAAGCATACTGAGATGATGGACAAAGTGATGAAATCTCAAGTTAATTTAGAGGATGCCGTCTATGAGTTAACTGAATCTTATGGTGCTGAAACTCAAGGTGATGGCGCTGTTGCTGACAATGATAATGATGATGAAGAAAAATCTATTTCTAATCAACCTGACTATTCCTCATACAATCAACCAACTCGAGAAAATTTCCCTAAAAATCAATACTCAACAGTTCCATCAGATCAATCTGCGAAAGTTGAACCGGTTTTTAATCCAAAATCTGGAGTATTTTCTAGACTCGGTCAGTCACCATCATCTGGTATTTCATGGCCAACTCCTGTGAATCCTTCCTTTCCCAATCCCTATATCCCTATCTCTCCTCCTGCTGCTGAACAAACTCTACCAGCTAATCCATCTACACAAAATACGAGTCTATTTAGTACTCCTTTCCCTTCTTTCGGGTCCAACGTTACTCCTACTTTTGGAGCTTTTCCACCAATTTCCTCACAGTCAATTCCTCAAAGTGCTCAACCATCTCAACCTGGTCAAAGCTCACCCGTTAAACCTGCAGCCGATCCAATTGCTGATATGTGGAAAAGTAACCCTGGAGAACGTTGGGAATGCTCTGGCTGTTATATGCGTCATGCTATGAGCGTTAAAAAGTGCCCTTGTTGTGAAACTTATCAACCCGGTTGTTCATCACCAGTTAAACCATCCCTTTTCAATTTTGGTATACCTCAGCCTGAAAGCAAGCCAAAAGATCAGCCATTTTCTTTTAGTTTACCAGTGAAAAGTTCTGACACGAAAACTGAATACCCCAGTGCTGATGTGTCTGTCAATCAGTCTATTCTCAGTGCTACTGATAGTTCTATCAATTCCAGCATTAGTTCTAATCGATCCGATTTCTCATTTAGTGCTGGATCATCTAGTTTCCCCCAATTTTCGTCGGGTATCAATACTTCTCTATTCAATGTCTCTCCCTTTGGCAATACTACCAATGAAAATGAAGCTAACAGGCAATCAGCAAATAAGCCTTCGATATTTGGTAACATTAAAGCAGAACCTGCTAAAGACGCTCAGAGTAACGTGAAAGTTTTCGGTAATACGAAGGAATTTCCGTCTTTCTCTTTCGGAGGCTTCAATCCTGATGCCATTTCTAGTAACCCCTCGAAATCTAGTACAGCAGCACAAAACGATGAGTTAACTGACTTAGAGATTGTTTATGTTAAAGAACCAAAATCTGATGAAGCAGAAAAAGCTAAAAAGTATCAGTTACCAATCAACTTTTATGATTATATGAATGCTAAACCTTGTCCTGGATGTCGTGGATGTGATGAAGATGCATCATTAGATAAAACTAGCGTGAAAACCGAACCAAAGGCTGAACCAGCTTCTAATCAGGAAGGATCAAGTAAATTTAATAAAATTTTTATACTGAACAGTGATAAAAACAGTTTTTGCATTTCTTTCCAGATCTTTTTGCCGCTGCTATGTCAACTTTTGGAACAGCACAAACGAATTGGGATACAGGAAAAGCAAGCTGGAGTAGTATAACCGCGCCAGTTCCATTATTCTCTAAACCAAATAAAGGTGGCGACGAAGAGGACAACTTTGCAACTGGTGAAGATGGTTAGTTGCTCAAATTTTATTATTTTGATTGAGATTTTTAATTTCATTTATTTATTTCAATATTAGCTGGTGGCTCAGAAAACGCTGTATTCAAACTTCCAACTATTCAAATGCCTGATATCGTGGAAGTAAAAACCGGTGAAGAAGAAGAAGAACCTATGTTTGTATCAAGAGCTAAAGTTTTCCTGTTTAGTGATAAAGAAAAAGAATGGAAAGAAAGAGGTGTTGGAGAGTTCAAATTACTTAAGCATCCAACGAATAGTAAGTTTTATAATTTTATGTAACATATCAATGTATAAAATCCATACGTTTTATGCAATGAATTTATGCATTTTGTGACCTCGATTAACTTCTTTACTTTTTTTATCACAGACACTTATCGAATGCTCTTGAGAAGAGATAAAGTACTAAAAATCGCCTGTAATCAACGAATTACTCCATCAATGAAGCTTGAACCTTTAGACAATTCGGAATCGGCCTTAACCTGGGCTGGTGTCGACTTTTCCGAAGAACCCGAGAAAATGGGCAAATTTGCTATAAAATTCAAGGTTAGTTTTATTTAGTTTAAATAATGATTCAAATATTTATTAAATTGTATAAATATCTTACTTTTTTACAGAATAAGGAATTGAAGAACGATTTCCTGGGTAAATTTGAAAATATCAAGTCACTATTATCTTCTGAAGAGCATTCTTCTGAACCAGCTGAATCAAGTAAAGCAAAGCCAGAGCCAGAACCGGCTTCAAAAAACGATCAGCCTTCAAAGCCAAGCTTATTTGGTTCAACTTATTCCCAAGACTCTAACACGAGTAAGTTGAAATAGTATTTCATTTAGCAAAATAGTTTATTTACATTCAATTTTTTTAGATCTTTTCCAACAAGCCATTGATGAAAATAAAACTGCTAAGAGCACTTGGGAGTCAACTAGCAGTGAATGGGAAATGGTGATGAAGCCACAACCTGTATTCCAAAGAACTGAAACTAATGAAAATGAGATTGAAGGCGGTGAAGATGGTATGTCACTCTGATTTTGTTATTTGAATTGAAATTTATCATCACTTTTTTATTTATTTCATTAGCTGGCGGCTCGGAAAACGCTGTATTCAAACTTCCAACTATTCAAATGCCTGATATTGTGGAAGTAAAAACCGGTGAAGAAGAAGAAGAACCTATGTTTGTATCAGAGCTAAAGTTTTCCTGTTTAGTGATAAAGAAAAAGAATGGGAAAGAAAGAGGTGTTGGAGAATTCAAATTACTTAAGCATCCCACGAATAGTAAGTTTCATAATATTTATCTAACATATTAATTTACGAAAGCATGTTAGATATCCTGTACATTTTGTGACTACGTTAACTTTTCTATTAATAATTTTCTTTTCCTTCAATTATAGACACTTATCGAATGCTCTTAAGAAGAGATAAAGTACTAAAAATCGCCTGTAATCAACGAATTATTCCATCAATGAAGCTTGAACCTTTAGAAAATTCGGAAGCGGCCTTGACCTGGGCTGGTGTCGACTTTTCCGAAGAACCTGAGAAGATGGGCAAATTTTGTATAAAATTCAAGGTTAGTTTTATTTAGCTTAAATTATGATTCGTTCATTTAATTGTATTTATATCTTACTTTTTTTTACAGAACAAGGAATTGAAGAACGAGTTTTTAAATAAAGTTGAAAGTATAAAATCACTATTGTCTTAAGATCAACCTTCAAGATCCACCAGAGGCCAAATTTACGTGTTATCATATTATTCCTTTTTGTTCGCCTCTCTGGCTATTGTAATGATGGTGATTAACCATGATTGTTGCGGCTGTTACAGTTGAACCTCACAATCAAGTCAGCCAAGAACACATTCAATCATTCAAACGTTAGCCCCAGTTTGATAAAATTTAAAAAAGCCTCAGGTTAAATGTACTTTGTCTTTTTTAATCTCATCTTATTCTAAATCATATAAAAATTTCTTACAACTCAACGTTGACTCCAATTATTTTGTTATTATTGTAACAACTTGTTACAATTAATTTGCTGCTTATTTTGCAGGAAAAAAAATGTTGCGGTTATCCTAAGAAACAAGGTAACAGCAACAGAAAAACGTAATTCTCATATTATCCAATCCAATTTAATCCAATTGAATGATTAAAGTCATCAAGTGTGCTTTTACGCAAAGACACAAACTCATGTTTGATTATTGAAATGGCTTACAACTAGAAGAATCTGGAATTCATGAAATGAAAATCGATTTAAATTTGACAGTTTGATTAAAAAAGAGATGAAAAGTCAAACCAAGTTAATGAAATAAATCAATTCCACGAGCTTTCCAATGCAACCATAAACAATTTAAAAAAGGTGTAGGTTGGAGATGAAATCATTGTGTTTGGTTAACACACAAAAATAGAGTCAAAGATGAAGTTTAATGAAATCAGATCAATGGATTGAAATAATCTAATACAGAATGGAATAAAATGAGAAAAAAAGATTAATTGTGCAAGTTAACACAGTTATTAAAGGAAATGATTGCTTCAGACATTCCAATTAATTTTGTCCACACTAGACATGAATAAACAACAATTTCCTAAAATTTGACGTAAATTGACAGAAGAAGTAAAAGATAAATGTTAATGATTATGTCGATGTGAGGTTGATAAAGCATGATTGTTATTTGTAGGGACTTTCTTATTGCCGCTGGCAACTCCGAGTTGAGTTGTAAAAAAAAGTGATGAAAATTTACCATCAAATTGCAAGCACTAAGAATGTTAAAAATGATATTCTTAGCCTTTCATAATAATCTGATTATAGCTTTTCAACATTGAAACAATGTTCATTTCAACGGTTTTTCATTCAAATGATCAGAAGTACATTGATGACGATTACTTGGTTAATTTGCTATTCTCGACTGACTCTATTATTACATGTGAATTGCACTATAATTTGAACGTTTGTTGCTTTTTTATGTATTTTTGCTTTCGTCAGAAAACGGAAGACCCATGAGCATGAATTAAAATTGATTGTTAAAGTGTGCACTTTAATTGATGAAATTGATGAGTACTTCTGAACGTAGAAAGTACTTTGTAGATTTAGGTGAAAATGCCAAAAATGAAGCTTCTCAATTGTTGAAATGATAACAAAGTAATGAAAGGATTTTTCCCTATTCCAGTTTGTCTTTGCTTTTTTTCTTGCCTTTTGTTCAGCCTACTTGTGTAAGCTTAATGATTAATTTGAGACAATTTATCAATTGTTTGCTTAGTTGATTAACACTTCAATTGTGTTGACGCCTTAGAGGCCTCTACACGGGGCCACAAAACAATGGTCAATTGAAAGTCTAAGGGCAAAAGTTGGTTACCTTTGAGTGTTTGATTTGCGCTTTTCATGTTTTCCTTGGGTTCAAACGGAAATATTAAGAGGAAGACTCTTGACAAATTAGACATTAGCAGGGCGATTAAGACAAATGATTAAGATGATGATTAAGATGATAATGATTGAGATGAGTGTGAAGACAGAGTCAGCCTTGATTGTTAACATAACTCGGTGTTTCCTTGTTTAAATTTCATCATAGTGATGAGCTTTGCAATAATTGAACAAAGTAAATCTTACTCACAATGAAAGTCAATCTTAAAAAATGTTTAACAATTTCAGTTAATCAATCTTCCCAACTAATTGTCCAATATAAAATAGAAAAGGTAATTTTTCAAATTTTTCACTTTTCCGCATTTTCAAGGATTAAGTATAACATTGGATCAACTGATTGCCAAAGTAAACAAAGCAAATCATGGGATTGATCTGATTTTAAGGTTGAACACGAGATAATAATTTTGTGTGCTTCTTGCGTGAACAGTCAGTCATACTTGATGGGCAAAAGGTCGACTCTCTGGGTTACACTAAACCATATCAACTGCTATCATCAAGTAAACTCAGTAAACTCTTGACAAGCTTTTGAATCAACCTTAAGAAAATTTTTACTTGAGTTTCTGTTTTAACCAAATGGATCGGATGAATATAGTGAAAGAAGAAAAAGAAAGGTAAATTGAATGATGATGAGGATAAATGATGATAGAGGAAAAGTTGCCCACAAATGATGAAATGCGCGACTTTCATTGGCAAACCTGTAAAAGACACAAAAAGGTAAAAATAATTCGTTCGCCAATTACAGGGTCAAACTAAATTGTTTCAAATTATTAGTCAACCTGATGTGTTACCTTGTTTCTCACCAAATTTGCAATACTTTACATTCTTCAACATCCTTTCTCAGTCCATCACATTCTTGCCTTTCCTTCATCCGCTCATCCTCTCTTCTCCCTCACATCTTCCTCATCTTCACCACTATCTTCATCATCATCTTTATCATCATCTTCATGCTAATCAATCTCATCTCTTTGATGTACTTGACAAACAAACACAAAAAAGAGAGAGATTTCCATCTTTACCTGAGATATTTGATAATGATATTTAACCATTAATTATCATTACGTATTTTCATTTTGGAACCAAACAACAAAAAAAAGTTGCTCAAATTGTTCAGCAAACAAATGGTTCCAATTGACAACTTTTACTTTTCAATCTCATTCAAATGATGAAACAAAAAAAAGACTTTAATTAACTCTCATCACCCAGGAAACTTAGTAAAATATTGTCTCTCTCTCTCTCTCTCAATCTCTCATCTGACTCTCTTCCTCTGGAGTGGAAATAGTAAAGAAATGAAACTCTGAGCAATCAATAATAGAAAATGAAATTCACCAAACTAAACCAATCATTACGTGATTATCATTAAGGCGGACCTTCAACGTTTTAACGGAGTCTCTCAAACCTGTTTATATAAGTAACTTGATCCTCACCAAGTTACACTCATTTACACACACAGTTAACACACTAGTTGATCAAACATTTGCCAAACGATAACATCTTTATTATTAAAACAATCAATCGCTTTAAATCAGTATAAAGTGTCAACTTTAAACTCGCACTTCAAATAGTTTTTTTCATTCACTTTTCATTTCTTAACTTGTGCTAATCAGGTGAAAAGACATTTCCAGTTTTCTCTGTCGCTTTCATTTTCGCACCGAAAACCAACTTTTGCTCAACTCTACCCGTGCTCACCCAACTTCTTATTGAACCACATTAACCAAGATATGGAACTAAATTTCAAGCACAATTTACTGTGCACTTTCGTTTTACTCTCCATCCTTTCATCAGTTTACTCATCAATTGAATCAACAACTTCGGTGAGTTTAGTGTCCGAAAGAGAAGAAAAAAAAATTCTCCAAAAAAAAAAGTTTCTCACATTTTCATTTCGTCATTAGGTTTCCAGTGAAGTAACTTATTGTACTTATTCACAAGCCTGTGGTTGGATCGTCTTTGATCAAGACAAGCCAGCAATGATGATTAAAAACTTGTAAGTAACAAAATGGAAAATGAAAATTTCGAAAATTTAGAAGAAAAAATTTTTCCTAAAACATTGACTTGAAATTGGGCGACAAGAGATTTTATATTAAGATGTTGAAAGCTTATCATTGCATCGACACAAAAAAATATCACGAGACAATTAATTGAACTTGTTACGTTAATCGTCTTCGCAGGAAACATTTTTTCCCTTCACTTTTGGCTCACTTTTGTCACTACTTAACTCCAAGTTGTAACAATCAACAGTAAAAATGCAATTGATAACCAATTTTCCCCTCATTTGATTGACTTTATCGATTTACCTTTTCATTAAGATTAATTTCTTTTCTCTTTTTTTCACTCCTTTCTACCTTCTTTAGCTGCACCTGTTCAGAGGGACATTCGTGTGTTAAAACATACCATGAACCCAGTAATCGAGCCGACATTTACAATTGCCGAAGTTCGATACAAGCTGAAGGTAAAGAACGCTGGCCGACGAATAAGCATATTTCAACGGCGAATCCCAATGGAAAGTATAGCTTTCAACGTTCCTCTGATAATTTATCTAATTAGAGTTACAAATACTTTTCCTCATTTGCTAAATAACATCATCAATCACCAACAATGGAAACTTTTCATTCCCTTTTATTTACCGTTTCATTTTTACTCTCACTTGCCATTTGTTAATGTAATTTTACTTTAAACACCCAAATCTTCATGTAAACTAATCATTAACCAATTAATATATCAAACCCATTATCATCATTATAATTGTTATTATTATTGAATCAGTTGAATACAATGACTTCAGCCAAAGAATAATTTATGTTTCAATAAAAATGGAAGAATCGAACAAAATTTTCTTTTCCTTTTTTTCTGAATAAATTGTGTTGAGACTGCCAATGAATATTGAAACTTCAAGACGAGATTCTGTTGAACTTATTGATCACTCGTTTGACTGAAAAATATTTTGATTGTCAACTTGTTTGGTTGAACGATATCAATTTATAACAATCTGAGCTCTTTTCACAAGAGCTATTAATATTGATAAACAAATGATCAACATGTTTTGTTACAACTTCAAGGTTATACTGTTAATCAAAATGCTCAACTGTAAATGTACGCAAATATGCGGCTCAAGATTTGCCTTTCATTTTGCGCTCGTTTTCATTCTTTACCTCTTTTCGGTTATCAGTTTCATGATGTTAGGTTGATGATCTCAATGAAACCATTGAGTGCAACATTTGCTCATAAATTCACAAGAAATTCAGTTTTCCCTTTTTTCTACTCTTCAAGTTGATTAATGATTGTAAAGTGCTTACGTGCGGCCAGTCTAGCAATTATATGAGTTAACCTTGACCCATCAAGAACATTGAAATTCTTGTCTTTTCGCTTTTCTAATTTCCATTCAAATGTGAAACATTTCAATGTTTGACAAAAGTTTCATTGAGTATTTTTAACAAGTCTTCATGTACCAAAGGGTTGACCCTGTTTTGGGTTATCTTGAATCTTTTTTCACATCATTCTTGGTTTGACTCATTTTATCTCGGTAAAGTGCTGATTCAGATTATTGCAAAATCGGGGAAATTATGTTTTGGGTTTGTAAATCGAAATCTGATCATTTTTTTCCGCTCTTTTCCAATTTTCCATGCTCGGAATTCCTCAAGTGATTAACTTTTTTTTGCCAGATTGGATGCACTCAAAGCTTTGTTAACAAATTGAGTCATGTGCTTTTCCAATATCAAGTGACAAACTTTACGATAAAAGAAAATATTTTCCCTAAAAGTTAAGCTTCTGTTAAAACAAGTTATGGGCAATCAAGAGTTGATCTAGTCTTGCCTTTGTAGCTTGATGGACTCTAATTAATGACCCTATTTACTCAAAGTGAAAACTGAATCAACTTGTTGAAACTTTTATCTGATTAATTGCTTTATTTTCAATTATTGTAACAACAAACTGCAATCGATGGCCTCATCATGTGATGTTTGCTTCATGTGAGGTTGTGTCAAAGTTGATGAAAGATTACAGTTTATTGTAACACTAAATGTTTATTCATCAAACTTGACTGACAGTGCAGTTGATCAAGTCCAGGTTGGTATTGATTGGGTTCACTTGAAGAGGGTCGAGCTGTTGCATTGACGATTTAGTCAAGATAGGGTGAAGTACGGAAAAGTATTGTCGATTCAAACCAATCTCGGCTAACGAGTCACTTCCTATGCCGATTCCAACGTTTATGACTAGGAGTTGAACTGGTGAAACTTTGGAGGCAGATGGTGAATAGATAATGAAAAGAGGGAAAATAAGGAAAAAATTAATCACCAGTAGAAAGTGTTTGCTCAATGAGCAATTGAACAACTCTTTAAGATAAATGCTCAATGCATATTGGGTTCAAATATTAGCGTCATTACTAATGACTCATTAGTATTGTAATCAAAAATGGCTCAACTTTGACTATCTTTTAATCAACGACATTAGATAAATGATGCAAGTTTCTTTCAACTCGTAGTTGAACTCAATGAAAAACGATGGCCAGTGTATTATCATCAGAGATTCTCGAAATAATATTATACTTTAACTTTTTAGACTCGAACTAAAAGTCTAGCTTTATGTTATAATTTGAAATTAAAAATGCATAAATTTGATCGTCATTTGATTAATCAAGCAACTTGTCGTTTTTATTTTCTGAAATACTTCGATAGACTCCATAAAATGACCCTTTTCTGAATATTCTCCATCTTTTATTGAAAAAGTATTTGAGTTTATTTCGATAATGCGATGCAATGTAAGTTAGAAATAAACAGCAGCAAAAAAATCTTGAAAAGACCAATGAGTGTATCAGAAGTTAAATCGAAATAGACTTTAGGTTCAGAGATTCAAAGTCTAGATCTCATTGCTAATGTTCAAATTTTATCACGCATTAGACTTGTTAGTTATAATTTGTAGGTTAACTGAAGAGACAATATTCATGCTTTAGACTTGAGGTCCGATAGTGTTGTTCCTATTCTGATCAATAGATAGATTATAATTGTTTGATGATAACATCTTCGAAAAGTATAAATTACAAATTTTAGATGAGACAGCAAGCTAATTCTGATGAATAGTACAAAAACATTTGGTAGTCCAAGATTCTGCTTAAAAACGCGTTAAACTTGAAACAATTGCTTCAACTAACTGTTAATTGTATGTTAACTTGAATTTGAAATGAATGGCAAGTGACATCTAGTGTCACTCCAGCACACGATTTGATCAGATTCAAATTATCTTTGAAATTGGTTGATTGATAAATCGATTTATCTCTTTATTTTCGCCAAAATGGCCTTACAGTCAACGTACATTGGGTACTCTGAAGGATAAAAAATGCTCGAAATTCACGTTATCAAATACATCTTCACTCAAGTTATGCTCAATCAAATGATTAAACGAAAAGGAAAAGAAGGGAAAAAATGAACATCAAATTATTTGTTTACAATTAATTTGATTAATTAGTTAAATTAATTACAGATGTCTAGAAGTTTATATTTTTGTCTTTTTTTGTTACAGCTCATCATCAATTTTGGCTTGCAAGAGGCTAAGTTAATATCTACATAAGATACAAGGCAAGAAGATCATAAGGAGAAGGTTAAGACTCGTTAGTTTATCAAGTTGTCCTCTTGTTCCATTTATGGTTGGACCCATTTCTCCCATTTACAGATCCATCATAAATCCATTGCATGGGTTTCTGCCATAGAGTCGACACTGGTTGGGTTAGGTTGACGGTTTAGGTTCAAACGTTGTCGGCCATCAACTTGTGATCTAAGCTCATTCGCCTTCCATTGGCAATTAATCGTTCCCGAGTTGTGTTGGAGGAAGAGTTTGATAGAGACTGCTGTAGTTGTAGTGAGGGTTGACCTGGAGATGCTTGGGATTGGGTTGAGGGTGTTGTCGATGTGGGTGAGAGAGAGAGTGGTGAGAGTTGAGACCCTGGTGAGTGTAACGATGATGGCGATAGCGTCATTTCACGAGCCCCTAAACCATCATTATCAAGCCTTTTATTGTTTTGCAAAGCTCAATCCTCTCTTCTCTCTCACAACTTCCTCATCTTCATCATAATCTTGACAACAATCTGACTCTCTTCCTCTGGAGTGGAAATAGTAAAGAAATGAAACTCTGAGCAATCAATAATAGAAAATGAAATTCACCAAACTAAACCAATCATTACGTGATTATCATTAAGGCGGACCTTCAACGTTTTAACGGAGTCTCTCAAACCTGTTTATATAAGTAACTTGATCCTCACCAAGTTACACTCATTTACACACAAAGTTAACACACTAGTTGATCAAACATTTGCCAAACGTGCCAAAATTGTCAACTTTAAACTCGCACTCCAAACAGTAATTCACAATTTTACCCGCTTCTCATTGCACTGCATTCACCAAGATATGGAGCTAAATTTCAAGCACAATTTACTGTGCACTTTCGTTTTACTCTCAATCCTTTCATTAGTTTACTCACCAATCGAATCAACAACTTCGGTGAGTTTAGTGTCCGAAAGAGAAGAAAAAATTCTCCAAAAAAAAAAGTTTCTCACATTCTCATTTCGTCATTAGGTTTCCAGTGAAGTAACTTATTGTACTTATTCACAAGCCTGTGGTTGGATCGTCTTTGATCAAGACAAGCCGGTAATGATGATTAAAAATTTGTAAGTAACAAAAATCGAAAATCAAATGTACGAAAATTTAGAAGAAAATAGAAAATTCCCCTCATTTGATTGACTTCATCGATTTACTTTTCATTGAGATTAATTTCTTTTGATTTTTCGCACTCTTTTTTTTCTCTTTTTGTTCATTTCTTTTTCCACCTTCGCCAGCTGTACCTGTTCAGAGGAAATTCGTGTGTTAACTACTTAACCCCAAGTTGTAACAATCAACAGTAAAAATGCAATTGATAACCAATTTTCCCCTCATTTGATTGACTTTATCGATTTAACTTTTCATTAAGATTAATTTCTTCTCTCTTTTTGTTCATTTCTTTTTCCATCTTCTTTAGCTGCACCTGTTCAGAGGGACATTCGTGTGTTAAAATATACCATGAACGCAGTAATCGAGCCGACATTTACAATTGCCGAAGTTCGATACAAGCTGAAGGTAAAGAACGCTGGCCGACCAATAAATTGAATATTTCAGTGACAAATTCTAATGGCAATATTAGCTCTGGAAACTGATAATACAATATTCTAAGCAGAATTTTCTAATTCTATTCTAATTTAATCATGACATAATCAAGAATAAAGATAATCATATATTTGCATATTCTGAATATATTATTTCTGCCTTTTTACTGCCTCTGATAATCTATCACCAAATATGGAAATTTCTCATTCCCTTTATTTACCGTTTCATTTTACTCTCACTTGCCATTTGTTAATGTAATTTCACTTTAAACACCCAAACCTTCGTGCTCATTCTGTTGAACTTGCTGATCCCTCGATTGAAAAATATTTATCAACAACCTGTTCAGTTGAACGATATCAATTTACATGCACTCTTGTCGCAAAATTTATCAATATTGATAAACAAATGATCAACATGTTTTGTTACAACTTCAAGGTTAGATTTGCCTTTCATTTTGCGCTCGTTTTCATTCTCTACCTCTTTTCGGTTATCGGTTTCGTGATGAAAGGTTGATGATCTCAATGAAACTATTGGTCCCCCCATTGAGTGCACCATTTTCTCATCAATTCACAAGAAATTTAGTTTTTCCTTTTTTTCTACTCTCGACTTTCCATCAACATAATTCATGATTGAGTGTTTTCGTGGGGCCAGTTTACCAATTAGGTGAGTTAAGCTTGGCCCATAACGAACATTTAAATCCTTTTCTCTTCGCTTTTTACTAATTTTGCATGAAATGTGAATCATTCCAATGGTTCTGACTAGGAGTTGAACTGGTGAAACTTTGGAGGCACATGTTGAATAGATAATGAAAAGAGGAAAAATAAGGAAAAATTGATTATCAGTAGAAAATGTTTGCTCAATGAGCAATTGAACAACTCTTCAAGATAAAAGCGTAATGCATAGTGGGTACAAATTGTAGCGTCATTATTATTGTAATCAAAAATGAATTAACTTTACAAACTTTTAATGAGACCAACCACATTAACTCAATGGTGAAAGTTTGTTTAAACTCATAGTTTAGTTGTTGCACTCAACGAAAAACGATGGCCAGTGTATTATCATCAGAGATTCTCGAAATAATACTTTAGCTTATTAGACTCGAACTAAAAGTTTAGCTTTATATAATAATAGTTAATTTGAAGTTAATTTGTAATTAAAAATGCATAAACTTTGGTCGTGCTTTATTCAATCAAGCAACTTGTGGTTTTTATTTTCTGAAATACTTCGATAGACTCCATAAAATGACCCTAGAAACCCTGGAAATAAACAACAGCAAAATGATCTTGAAAAGACCAATGAGTGTATCAGAAGTTAAATCGCAATAGACTTTAGGTTCAGAGCTTCAACGTCTAGATCTCATTACTAATGCTCAAATTTTTATCAGACATGAGACTTAGATATGATTGGAAGTTAACTCAAGAGACAGTATTCATGCTTTAGACTTGAGGTCCGATAGTGTTGTTCCCATTCTGATCAATAGATAGATAATTCCACTTAGCATTGTCACACCAGCTTACAATTTTCTCAATTGAAATTTAATCTGAAATTATCTTTGAAATTGGTTGATTGATAAATCGATTTATCTCTTTATTTTCGCCAAAATGGCCTTACAGTCAACGTACATTGGGTACTCTGAAGGATAAAAAATGCTCGAAATTCACGTTATCAAATACATCTTCACTCAAGTTATGCTCAATCAAATGATTAAACGAAAAGGAAAAGAAGGGAAAAAATGAACATCAAATTATTTGTTTACAATTAATTTGATTAATTAGTTAAATTAATTACAGATGTCTAGAAGTTTATATTTTTGTCTTTTTTTGTTACAGCTCATCATCAATTTTGGCTTGCAAGAGGCTAAGTTAATATCTACATAAGATACAAGGCAAGAAGATCATAAGGAGAAGGTTAAGAAGATGGTCAAGAAAAGGAGAAGAAAAAAAAAAGATTAAGATGAGAATAAAGATGAAGGATGAAAATATGATGAATAATTAGAGGATGAAAAGCATCAATGGATCAGCCAATTAAGTTGACAGTTTAAATCTTCGTCTTAGGTTCCACTTCATTTATTCAAAAGTTAACTTTGGATACTTTCCGTTGAGTTTAGTTGCAAAAAGAAACAGTTTTTTGTCCCAATAAAAGGTTGAAAAGCAAATTGCACTCGTTTAATTTAGTTAATTGCAATCAGGAAAGAAGATGAAAGGTCAAGAGAGTTAAAGAGAAAGAGAGAAAAAGAGATTTCAACAAGTTCGCACATGATGATGTGATAGTTTTGATTTTCAGCTCAAAGTTTCGTTAGTTTATCAAGTTGTCCTCTTGATCCATTCATGGTTAGACAATTTCATGGGTTTCTGCCATGGAGTCGACACTGGTTGGGTTCAAACGTTGTCTGCCATCAACTTGTGATCTAAGCTCATTCGCCTTCCATTGGCAATTAATCGTTCCCGATTTGAGTTGGGTGAAGAGTTTGATAGAGACTGCTGTAGTTGTAGTGAGGGTTGACCTGGAGATGCTTGGGATTGGGTTGAGGGTGTTGTCGATGTTGGCGGTGGTGAGAGTTGAGACCCTGTTGAGTGTAACGATGATGATGATAGCATCCTTTCACGAGCCGATAAACTGGTTAAACTGGGTTCACGTGGACGAACCATGTTCATTGTCGGTCCTTGTGGTCCATTGGTAAGGCTCAAGCCAACTCCACTGCTCGAGTTTAGACCGTTTAGACTTATGTTTGTACCATTGGGCACACTTTTTACATTCTTGACTGACCCATTGTTGATGATTTTGTTGCTGCTACTGATGTGCTTAACCTGGGTTGATGTTACACTCGAGACACTCCCTAGACTGCTATTTAATACGTGATTATTACTATTGTTGTTAACCTTATTTAAACAGTTATTTGTATTATTATTATGACTTGTATTGTTAACATTGTTATTAGTATTGTTGTTATTGTTATTATTATTGTTATTGTTGTTGTTATTGGTGAGTGTAATCTTGTTGTTTGTACCATTGGAATTGGAATTGGCCTTGGAACAGACAATCAATTTGGAACCATTTTCTGTTCGATCAAAAATGTCACCTCCAGCATCTTGGTCCGACTTGCAGCGAGAGAGCACATTTTTGACCGTTAAACTTGTTGTACTTGTTATTTGAGGTGAAACCAGGGAGACTGTGTCTTCAGCACCAACATGAAGTCGAGTCGGGGTCGGTGAAAGGCTACCCGATCCACATGAACCACAAGAGCTATCACTAAGATCACGGGTTGGTCGACGGCTCATTCGAGGGGACAATTGATTGGTTCCTCGACGACCCAACAAGTGAACTTGTAAATGATCACAGATCCTTTTGAAACGACGAACTGGACCTGCAAAAAGCAATAACAAAAAAAGTCAAATCAATAATTAAAAATTGTTTTTCTTTAAACCAATGAACTTGAAATATTGACAGAAAACCCAACTCAAAAAGCTTTTAACCACCATGAAGAAACGAAAATCGTCGAAATTCAGTGCAAAAATAAAAAACTCGAAAAGTGATTCTTGAAATTCTTCAGCAAGAATTGCGAAAATTTAAAATCTTTTATTTTTCGTTTCTGAAAATATTTTCAGTCATCAAAAAAAAAGTGGCTAAAAATTGCAGAATTTTCTAACGAAATTTGATCAGAAAAATTTTGTTAAAAGTTTCAAATTTCGAGTTTCCGGATTGATGATTTTCTCATGAGACTTTTTTGAATTGTTGTAAAGTGAAACTCGAAAATCTCTTCTCACCTGATATTAATGTAAAGGTTATCGCGTATATTGTTGGCTTATCAATTGGATCTGAATGATCTTTACCATTGACTGTAACTTTATCATTTACACTTGAATGGCCATTCCCAGGGGGTCCAGCTGGAGTTATGCTCACTTGGAATCGTACATTTCGTTGAAACATTGCCGTGTTTCCCGGTCTCTTATATTCAACTCGAAAAGACATTGGAGACAAAACCGAGTGACTAAGATCAGTTACCTAAAAGAGCAACGAAAGAAGAAGAGAAAAAAAGATTTAAATGAATAATGAAACAATCAAATGAATAATCACGAACAACTTGCAAGCTAAACATGAATGAATCAATTAGCAGTGCTCTTAATGATTCACCATTATGTTCATCATCTTTTGGATAAACTTTTATTTGATTAACTTGAGTATTGAAGGTAATAATTTGATTGACTTACAGAAAGAAAACCATGGATAAGGTCAGCTTTAACAGCACTTAGAGGCTTATCCTTGACCAGTAAAACATGAGTCTCGTCTCGCTCAGTTCCCATCAAATTACCAAACCAGGAACGCTTAGTAAGCTCGGGTGAAGTCTCTGGTGTAAAACTGGTCTCTTCGTATGGAGATGGAACTAATTACAAAGGGAAAGAAAAGTGAATTAAAAAGTGTTTGCTTATCCAAATTGATTGAGGGAAAGGCGAAGCAAATATTCCTAAAAGGGAATCACTACGATTCTCATGAAAATTGAATGATATTATTGAAAGATTATTTTTCTTTCGTCTTTTCATCAAAACTTTTTTTTTCTCTCAACTTTTTTCCTTCCCTTCAACAACTTTCACCTTTTCCTTGCTTTTTTTTACTGTGAAAGAGTTAATGGGCTGTAACTAGTTGATTTTGGCTTCAATTTGTTGCATTGCTTTTCACTGTTCAATTCAATTGGGAAAATACAAAGTATAATCTATTGCTGCTGGGAGACTGGGAGTGAAACAAGTTGTTTATTGAATAGTTGACTGTATGTATTTGTGCAGTTGAAAGAGCTAAGGTTATTTATTTGAAATCTTTTCCTTGGCTAGAGGCTATTTTAGTGACCATTGTTGTTGATTGAGTTATTTTTGGCAACAGAGAAGGTTAAGTTTACTGTTGGGTTGGAATATTGTTCAATGTTATTTACTTTGCATTTTTCTTCGATGAAATCTTGGACTTCCAAGGAAACTATTTTTCAATGTATTCAACCTTGACTTCCAATAAGGTTGATTACCAAGTCCAGGGGAACCTGGTGGAGTATTGATTGGACTGGATTCACTTGAAGAAGATGAGGTTCTATTTGGTATGGGTTTGGGTGTGTTGAGTGGAGAAAGTAAAGGATTATTGAGCAGACTAGAACTGCTGCCGGTTGATGAGCCACTTCCACGGCGATTCCGACGATTATGACTAGGAGTACAGTTAATGTAAACTTTGGAGGCAGAACAAGTACTAATACTGTTGGAGAAAAGGAAATAAAGAAAATGATTAATTGGTTAATGTCAAAATAGCAAAGGATAATTATCTGGTTTCTTTAAATAGAGTAAAAGATCGATACTCTTTTTGTGCAAAAATTCATCATCATTTTGCATTATTATTGTGACAAGTTGATTTTGTGAGAAGCAATTGCTCTAACTCCATAACTAATTTCATGACTAAAGTTGACTTCATCCTAAGGATATGTTTTTCACATCACAATTATTCAAAGTTTATTTGATTATTTTGCATTATTATTGTGATAAGAAATCGGTTTGGTTACTTCAGTCTCTTTAATGACTAAAGGTTATTTGCTGTTGACTCAACTTTCCCAATAAACTGATTCAGAGTTTAACTTGCAGATGTGAATCAAAGTGTAACTGATCAACTTTGCTGACTAAAAGTTTGATTATTGAGATTAGCCTTATGGTAAATTGATAATGACTGATGGGTTTACATGGGCACATCTTGCAAAAAGTGATGGCTAAGTTTATCTTCAATAACCTTTGAGGAAAAACGTCGTGACAAATCGGATAATCCTTTTTTTCTCGGGAAATTTTTCGGAAATTGTTGAAATATTTTGTGAATTTGGTGTTTCTAGAGCTACCGCTAATAGATGGTATTAGAACCAGTTAGTCAAAGTGAATCTTTCGGATGATAGCTTCGTCCTATTACTCGACACACATGACACATGTACTATTTGTCCGAACCTGCTGAACTGAACAGGATTTCTTTTGCAACGACAAGTCATCAGTTGGATAAAACTAACTTGTTTCATGGATTTTAATAATCTTCAATTTAACTTTGAAATTCCAAAGTTGGAAAAATAAATTGACTGAAAAATGTGAAAGCTCAACAAGCAGAGTTATGTTGAATCCAGAAAAGGATTTTCTCGTTTTCAAAGATAGATTCCTGACAATAAGTTGAAGGAACGCATATTTTTGTGAATATTTCAATAATTTGATCCAATTAGCGAACTAATCCAATTGTTTTTGATAGATTATTGATTTTTAGAAATTCTGAATTCAAAAAGTTCCAATTTGGAAGACTAATAAGTATTGATTGGATTAAAAATTGAAAATATTGTATTTTCTGAGAAAAATTTGAAACTGGTTTGAAATTTCGTTGCTATCTTTTCAACAGATTTCATCTTTTGTAACAACGAAATTCATTTTCCAACTCTACGGTAACCATATTGTCAATAATCCTGACTGAAGGAACCAGATTTCATTTTTTTCTGGCTTGCGCTTGAATAATCTTGAATAGTTTCCATGACAACGATTTCTGTTCACCGGCAAATGTGATGATGATTCTTGAGACGACTCAATCAGACAACTTACTTGAAAGGATATCGACGTGGAGTTATGGGTGAACCATCGCTCAACATGTCAAATGAATATTTGGGTCCTGATCGAGCAGCGGCTGAACAAGTATCAACACGTTTACGTGGCGGATCTAAATGAATATTGAATGAAAACAAGAAATGGTTCATCAAGATAATCTAGCAATAAAACATTGAACCAATAAAGGCATTGAAA
Source organism: Tetranychus urticae (assembly GCF_000239435.1). The sequence continues at coordinate 1,275,419 of NW_015449945.1, read as the reverse complement.
GTTTGAACAAAAACAAAGAAAGATATTTTTCTTTCTCTTCAACCTGCAATAATGAACAATGAGATAGAAAAGATGAAATAATATTATTGTTATTATCATCATTATTGGCTGGGAGTGAAAGTGTCAGGAATGAGCAACAAAAAGGGAAACTTGTGGGCACAAAATTGTCAAGGTAAATGTGATTGTGTCAGGTTAAATTGATGGATCATATTAACTGTTTTCTTGTGTCCATTCACTTTCAACCTATTTATCTATTGAATCAAGCTGTTCCTATTTTTGTCTCAACTTTACTCCAGATATTATTTGTTATAAACCATGCGATTATGGAACCTGATTTTTATCCCCTCAAACTCAATCATTGGTATTATTTTTATTCTGTCACCATTTCCCTTTCAACCAGCAAACCATTCATTTAATGTCTTTCCATCTCTATTACTTTGTCTCAAGATGCAGTTAAAGATGCTCAAAGGTAGCAAAGGATGATGACACTTGAATTGATGAAGATGTGAAAGCACACTTTGTACTCTTGTAACTGGACAAAATGAAAATACTTTTTTCTCTTTACTTTGTTCATTCTCACACTTCATGAAGACCAATTAAGAGGTTCAATCACATGATTGAATTCTGATTCAATATTCTTTTCCATCCAATTTGACTCAATTTGCATTCTCAGAAACTTTGACTTTACGAGTTGACCAGTTGCAATTGAATCTGTTTGTTCATCTTTTTGTTTCTGTTCAACTTTAGATTCGATTGTTACCTGTTTTAACTGATTCCGATCGATTCCTAATGATGACTTCAGTTTCATCTTCAAAGGCAGGTCGTCTCCTCTTGCGATCCAAGAGAAGAAAGTAAATTACTTTTTCCATGTTATGACTGGATTAAAAGGAAGAAGAAAATGAAATGAGAAACGACCAGATCAGTTTCATGTCTTTTACATCCTGATCATGATCAGAATTGTGAACAAAGAAAATAAAATGAATCATTACTTTGTACTAAGAAGTTCCCTTAGAAGTTTCTCCTTGTCCTTGAAGCATCCCAGTGATGTCATGTTGGACAAAACATCAGGATCGAGATCATCAACTGAAGGAATGATGTGAGTCTAAAGAAGGCAAAATATAAAAGAAAATATTAAAATTACTTTTCATCTTTTTTCAGCTTTATTATAATTACTATTTTCCATTTTGCGTTTCAACTTTTGTTTCATTTCAACTTTCAGGGATTTACTTTATCTCTCAATCGGTGAGATAATTATTCTGATAATATTCATTTTTTCAGTTTCCATTTCAGCATCTTCGTTGATGGAACAAAAAATTGAAGGTAAAAGTTGAAAACTTTCATTTCACTTTATGTCATTTAATTTGGAATGAATCTCATTAAAATTTCAAGTTTTGTTCGACTAACCAAGAATTTCTAATGAAAAATTCGATATAAAAATTTTCGTTCGAAAGGAAGTTCGAAGAGTCTTTTCATGAGAACTTACAATTTCCATTTTTATCTCAACTGTGACTTGAAATCGAAAAGTTTCTTTGAATTTCTTCGAATATAAACATTCGAATAGAGTTACAATAGTTATGGTCAAAGTCACTTATCACCTAACAATGGTGAACATTAATTTGTTGAGATTGAACAATGAATCAGATTATTGGCTTTTCGATTGAAAAACAAAAGCAACAATAAATTGTGGAATGATAAAGATAAATGTTGATTTGATCGTTATAATGTTAATGGCCTTGTTGGTAAGGAGCAAGGGAATAAAATATCGATAAATTGTTCCATTGAAAAATGATTAAAGTTGCAGTGTTAATATGGACTTTAATTGTTGCTATCAAAGTGATTCAGGTAAAAATAATTGAAGTGAAAACCCAAATGATGACAGAAGAAAAGTGATTGAATGTGAAAAGAAAATGAAACTCGAGAAAATGTATGAAATAAAGGAATGACTGGAGAAGGAAATAAACCATGAAAATAACGATAATACTAATAATAAAAGAAAAAGAAATTGAGAAATAAAAAGTTATTCTCAGTCAAATAATCTTTTTGATGAGCATTTCTTTCTTTCTTTCAAGGTAGGTTCACAGTAAATGATTGTCCAGAAGTCCAAGTCATTTCAGAACCATTATCAAGTTGACAAGAAACCAGAAGAAAGGTTATCATTAACTTGCATTGAAATCTTGAGTTTACAGGTGAGAGTGAAAGTAGCATTTCAAGAGCAATTTTTCAAGATTTATTTGAGAAAAGGCAAAATGGAAAATTGAGAAAAGAAGGAAAAAAATTGCAAATCTTACCTGAACCACTTCCTTCATTGGTAATTCAAGTTCGAGTTCAGCTTTGCTTCCACTTTGGGTTCAAGTTTCAAATTGTTTTGTAAAGAGAGAAAAAGTTCATTAAAAAATTTGTCAAAATTCAAGAGAAAATTTTAAAAAGAAGATTATTTTTCGCCAAAATTCAGGCTCATCGATTGACCACATTATGTAAAAGGTTGGTAAATGTTTTGATGCTGTCAGTGACAGTTGCTAGTTAATGTTTGTTTTGACATTTTCATCTGTCAATATTGCTATAAATCTGTTTACTGAGCCACTTGATTAATCCTTCAACTCATGGAATTCATTTATGATCGACTTTTACTCATTTTTTTCTCTATTAGGCTTTTCTGTCTCGCTTAAAAGAAATGATTTTTTGTTGAATTCCAAGGTGCTCTTGATATACTTACCCAGTTACCCATGGATGTCGAACTACTTCTTGAAGCTGAGTAAAGGAAAAATATAAATATTGAATTAATTTGAGTAAATAGTGAAATTGAGAAAAAAAGGTTATTCTTTTTGAATATATTTGAAAGGAAAATGAGACATTTTTTTGTTTAACCTTCAATTCATTTTTACAGACGCACAAGAAAGCGATTCAAATTGTTCATTTGATATTCAGTAATGATAGTTTGTTAGTAAAAAATTCAATTTAAACTTTAAATTATTTTATCATCTTTTCTCTCTCTCTCTTTCTTATTATGCTAATCAACCTCTATTTATGTTGTCAATTATCTACTTCATAATCATTGAGCTGAAAAAAGTCAATTCACGTAATTCATGGGAAAAAGGGTTGAACCAGTTTTGGAATAAAAAACCGTTTAATGAGCTAGAATAATGTTAAGATGAGCTTTTAACTCAACAGGATTGATAAGGTTCATCAAGCTGCCATTCAAGACATTTAGTAACGAACAAGAAAGTTGAAGCATTTTGTCTCGTCCAATATTCAAGGCTAGGATCAACTCCTTTTTCGAGTGTAACTCTCAATGACCAATCGAAAATGCAATTGTTTCTGGAAATAAATTTTTCTGCTTCCGTACAAGCGTCACTTCGATTTACTGCCGAGTTGTTCGCTTCTAGCGAAGATAACTGAGAATGAGCTGAAACTCATTTTTTGGTGGCAAAACTCATTGGAAGAATCTCCAGTTTCTAAGTTAAAACAGATATTCAAAGTTAGTCAAAGTTCCCAGTGCAAAATGATTTCCATAAAAGTCATTTTTCACTCTTTTCCTTCATGTAAATATTTAATCTCGATTTGATTCATTTAATCAATTCAATTTTTTGATAATCTTCATTTAACATGTAACAATAAAAGAGAGGAAATAATTTTGTTTGTTTTGTCCCACATAAATAGATTGATGAATTATTTAAATACCGAACGTTTTTTTCCTTCATTTCAACCCTGTTTCAAGTCATAACTCACAAACGTTATTCCTTCCCAATCAACCCATTCTTTTGATATTAATATAAATAGCATTTGACCTTTTACCCTCTCAACTCGAGGTTGACTCAAACACAAGTTAATTATTTACTCGCAATCTAAATATAAACACAATCTTGACAAGAAATGAAAAAAAACAGAATCAAGAATCAAAGCTGAATAAAACATGAAATGAAAATAATAAAAACAATGAAAACAAAAACTCTATTCATTTCTAGATCATTTACCTTGCAGAGGAAAAAAAGAAGTGCAAAAAAGTCGAAAAACTAATCGGATTAAAATTAAAGATTATTCCGATTCTCGATGAAGAGTTGAATTTCATTGAAAACAATGCAATATTGAAATGAATTAGAAAATGTTTTCTCTCGAAATTCAAGTTGCAATCAATTGATGTGAAACAATTTATAAAGATTATGTTAACTTTGGAAAGAATAAAAGTTTTCATTTTCTCTTTCAAATTAACAAAGTTATCTCAATCAGCAGGGAGTTCAACTTGGAGGTAATAATATAATTGAATTACCAGTAATCAGGGTGAGCTCACACCGAGGTCCATTCATGGATTAATATGAATTACATTTTTTTCTTCTTTTCTTTTTCTTCACTTTGCCTTCTTCACTTGTTTATCAAATTTTCATTCCTCAACAATTGATAAACTTGATTCCCTGATTGTGGCCAGTTATCATGACTATTTACAGAAATAATCCTTTCTCCATCTCAAGAGATTTCCAAGTTCATCATCTTATGAATCTACCATAATCATCATTCACTTGCTTCTCTCATTGATACTCTTCTAATTCAATTTCAAGACAATTTCAGAAGCAAATAATGTTCAGCTATTCATCAATTCTCATCAAAATTCTAATTCCATCAACCTGATCATCTTTGGGACAATTTATCTTGGAATGAGGAGGCAAAAAAGGAAGACAAAATTGTTCCCTTTTCTAGTCAACTTCAATTAACATCCAAACAGCATTGTTATGATTATAACTCAATCATTGCTACAGTCATTTACAGGTAACGCATTTAATTTAATTATCAATCAAAAATAATTAACTTGGACAAGTGAAAGGTAAAGGAAATGGTTAACATTTAAAGGATTAATGATTGTCAACGTTGGCTCATGGAAGCTCTTTGTTTACATCAACAATGGCGAATCTTTTTAACTGTAAATTCAATTAAAACATGCTAATGATATTCAGTGTTATTCAACTTTCAACGTCGAATGTTGCTCTAATGTTGATCAGACTTTTTATCGTCATTTTGTATTTTCTATGCGACTTTTTTTCTCGCAAAAATTCTTGATTGACTCTGATTTTCATTATGTGCAGTTTTGTTGGGTAATCATGTTATGTGATCCAGTCTGCATGAGGAAAGAGAAACTGAATTACCATTCAATTTGTTTGCACATTTGCTGTTTAATGATAATTTATATGCACAAGTTGAACTTTTACTTTGGTCAATCAACTTGAGCAACTCTTTTGTATGCAAATAGAAATCGTTTCTCCCTTTTGCCATTCAATTACCGTATTGACGCCTGTAAGCCGTTTAAGGCTCTTTCGTATATAGACTTTCTGTCAAGATGTCGATTCTTAATTTCATTAAAGGCTCAAGTGCTATTCTCATGCGTTTCCTCGCATTTGCTTTGAAACATCTTTCATTTTTGCTACCAATGAATTCTCGATATCGATTGATCAGTTGGTAACCTTGACTCGTTAAATGAGCTTTGCTTAAACGATTTGTCCTATTATGATTTGCTCTTCCCTGAGCTTCCTTTATGTCTTCAGATCAATGAATATATGTCATACTCTGGTAAAGGTGCGATTCGTATTCTTGATGCAATTCGAATTTGTGAAGAAAAATTCTAATTCAGAATTGAATGATTGATTGAATAAACTTGTTACAAGAATTAATCTATTAGAGTCAGAAATTTTCATTATTTGCGTCACTAAATGCACAATAAAAATTATTATAAACGAATTCTGTCATTAATAATTACAAATCGATGCGAATTAAATTTGACTTTCTTGTGCTTTCATAGTTTTACTTCAACCGTTCCATTGTATTCATATTTGCTGGTTATATCATAGATATTTGATTTATTGGGAGATCTAATTGAGCCGAGCAAACTAGTATTGCGCCTTTTCTGCTTCCAAGAAAAGTCACCATTTAACGTTCAAACATTAAAAGTTAAAGTTGAAATGTCTTTTCCAACAAGTCCGAATTTCCCAAAGCAAATGATTCTGGATGGATTTATATTGCCATCAAAATACATACTTGGATCAGTAACCAAAATCTTTCTCTTATTTACCTTTGCTTGTTTCTCGGCTCTCAAAATAGTCGTTTACTCTATTTATGCTCTCCCGTTTTGTAATTACACAACAAGGGTCTCGATCTTTGAGTGCGTCCATGTCTCTATAGCAGTAATTATTTCTTCGCTTAAAGTTTTGCTGATTCTATTTGGCTTTGATTTGAATTATTTTAAAAAATTCATTGCCACCATTGAATCACTATCTATTTCACCTGATCATCGAACAATCAAACGAAATCGTCGATTGAGCCTCATCATTCTTGTTATAACTTTCACCGGTTACTCCACTCTTTGCATAATTTACAGGCTATCAAGTATTCAAAATCTATTCGAAGCAACTTTGCTTATACTTTGTGATATTTTCATTGAATTTGGATTATTATTCCTTCTCAACATGATTTGTAATATCTGCATCTGTTTAAAGGCTGCTTTCAATGAAATCAATTCACAAATTGCTGATCTAAACGAAACACCAAAACAAGTGTTTAATTCATTCCATGAAATTAGAAATTTAAGGAAAAGATACAGTTATGCAGTTCGGGCGACAAAACATGCTGATAAATTGTATCGCTACTTTATAACGATATTTTTCGTTGAATACTTTTCTTATAACATAATGAATATTGTTAGATCATTTGGACCGAAGACACACATTGATCCGTTTTGGCTATTTGTCATGTTGTGCCAAACAATCCATTTGCTGATCTTGACTTACAATTTGGTTTCAGTCAATAACTTGTCTCGTCAAGGGTTGGAAGATTTGTATGAACTTTCCTTCAAATTAAACTCAATCCATTTGTATCATGAAGTAAGCTAATAACAAAGTCCCAATCAATCCCAAAAATTAACTTTTGACTTTTCGATTTCTTCTCTTAGAATGACATCTTTATCGCTCGAATGGCCTTAAGTGACGTTGGCTTTACTTTCGCCAATCTCTTTACCATAAACAACAGTTTCATTACATCCATGTTTACCCTTTCATTAACCATTATAATTGCCCTGACAAGTTTAATTTATCAATGATAAGCAAAGAATTGTACAACAATAAGAATCACAATAAAGGACAATAATTCCGAATAATAAACCTTGCCTCGTTAAATGAGCTTTTCTTAAACGACTTGTCCTATTATGATTTGCGCTTCCCTGAGCTTCCTTTATGTCTTCAAATCAACGAAAATATGTCATAGTCTGGTGAAGGTAAAATAATTATTCGTATTCTCAATACAATTTGAATCAATCTGTAAAGAAAAGTTGATTGATGATTGAGTTTTAGTTACAATAGAACAGAAAAGAATCAGAAAATTTCATTAAATGCACAATAAATTTGATAATAAACCCTTTTTGTCGTTAATAATTACAAATCGATGATGATTTCAACTTGCACGGTGCTTTCATTGTATTCATATTTGCTAGTTAAAACATAGATCTTTGATTGATTAGCGAACCCTGAGACCTAACTGAAACTGAGCAAAGTAGTATCATGCCCTTTCTGATTTTAAGACAAGTCACCATTTTACGTTCAAACATTGAAAGTTACAGTCAAAATGTCTTTACCAACAAGTCCCAATTTACCAAAGGAAATGCTTCTGAATGGATTTATATTACCTGCAAAATACGTACTTGGACCAGCAACCAAAATTCTTCTCTTATTTACCTTTGCTTTTATCTCGGCTTTCAAAATGGTCTATTACTCTATTTACACCATCCCGTTTTGTGATTTCACGACAAAGCTTTCGATCTTTGGATGCGTTTATGCCTCTATGGCAGTAATTTTTTCGTCACTTAGAGTTTTGTTGATCCTGTTTGGCTTTGATTTGAATTATTTTAAAAGATTCATTTCTACCATTGAATCTATCGCCCCTGATTGTTCAGCTATCCGAACAATCAAACGAAATCGTCGATTGAATCTCATCATTCTTGTTATAACTTTTATCGGTCACTGCACTCTCTGCATAATTTACAGGCTATCAAATATTCAAAATCTTTTCAAAGCCGCTTTAATGATTACTGGTGATGTTTTCTTTGAATTTGGATTATTATTCCTTCTCAATATGATTTGCAATATTTGCGTTTGTTTAAAGGCCGCTTTCAATCAAATCAATTCACTAATTGCTAATTTGAACCAAGCATCTGAACAAGTGTTCAATTCCTTCGATGAAATTAGGAATTTAAGGAAAAAATACAGTTATGCAGTTCGGGCGACAAAACATGCAGAGAAATTGTTTCGCTTCTTTATAACGATATTTTACATTGAATACTTTTCTTATAACATTGCGAATATTGTTAGAGCATGTGGACCGAGGACACACATTGATGCAATTTGGCTATTTGTCATGTTGTGCCGAACAACACATTTGCTAATCTTGACTTATAATCTGGTCTCAATGAATAACTTATCTCGTCAAGGACTGGAAGATTTGTATGAATTTTCATTCAAATTAAACTCAATCCATTTATATCATGAAGTAAGTCAATAATAGAATCTCAATCAATTCCAAAAATTAACTTTTACTTTTCCATGTTTTTTCATAGAATGACATCTTCATCGCTCGAATGGCATTGAGTGACGTTGGCTTTACTTTCGCCGATCTCTTTACCATCAACAACAGTTTCATTATATCCATGTTTTCCCTTTCACTAACCCTTATAATTGCCCTGACAAGTTTCATTTATCAATGATAAGTAAAGAATTGTAAAATAATAAGAATTGCAATAAAAGGCGAATAATTCCAAACCAATCGAACTCAAAAAATTCATTTTTGCTATTTAAACTGAATTGGTTAAGTCTGTAAGCCTCTTATATTATGTATACAGCTTTTCTGTAAAGATGTCAACTTTTAATTAGTAATTTCGTTAACGGCTCAAGTGTTATTTTTTGCGTTTCCTCGCATTTGCTTTGAAACCTCTTTCACTTTTGCTTCCAATGAATTTCTGATATCGATTGATCAGTTTGTAACCTTGCCTCGTTAGACGAGCTTTCCTTGAGCGACTTGTGCTATTATATTATGATTTGCTCTTCCCTGAGCTTTCTTTATCTCAACAAATCAATGGAAATATGTCATACTCTGGTAAAGGGGCAATTTCTATTCTTAATGCAATTCTAAATGCAAACACAAAATTGAATGATTGAGTGAATACGCTTTGTTACAAGAATCTATTAGAGTCTGAAATTTTCTTTATTTGTGTCACTAAATGCACAATAAATTTGATTAAAAATGAATTCTGTCATTGATTATTACAAATCGATGCGAATTAAATTTGACTTTTTTGTGCTTTCATAATTTCAATTTAATCGTTTCATTGAATAGCCACAACTTATTCATATTTGCTAACTAAAACATAAATGTTTGATTGATTGGCGAGCCAAATCTAATTGAAATTGAGCAAACTGTTATTACGCCTCTTCTTAAGGAAGAAATCATTTACGTTCCAACATTGAAAGTTACAGTTGAAATGTCTTTACCAACAAGTCCAAATCCATCCAAGGAAATACTTCTGGATGGATTCATGTTACCCTCGAAATACATACTTGGATCAGTAACCAAAATCTTTCTCTTATTTACCTTTGCTTGTTTCTCTGCTTTCAAAATGGTCTATTACTCTATTTGCGATCTCCCATTATGTAATTACACGACAAAGATTTCGGTCTTTAAGTGTCTTCATGTCACTTTAGCAATAATCATTTCGTCGCTTAAAGTTTTAATGATTCTGTTTGGCTTTGATTTGAATTATTTTAAAAGATTCATTTCCACCATGGAATTACTATCTATTGCACCTGAGCGTTCAGCTCTTCGAACAATCAAACGAAATCGTCAATTAAATCTCATTATTCTTAGTATGACTTTTATCGGTTACTCCACTCTTCGCATACGTTACAGGCTAGCAAGTATTCAAAATCTATTCGAAGCAACTTTGCTTATCCTTTGTGATATTTTCATTGAATTTGGATTAGCATTTCTTCTCAACATGATTTGTAACATTTGCATCTGTTTAAAGGCTGCTTTCAAAGAAATCAACTCAAAAATTGCTGATCTGAACGAAACACCTAAACAAGTGTTTAATTCATTCGATGAAATTAGAAATTTGAGGAAAAGATACAGTTATGCAGTTCGGGCGACAAAACATGCTGATAAATTGTTTCGCTACTTTATAGCGATATTTTACATTGAATACTTTGCATATAACAATCTAAATATTGTTAGATCATTTGGATTGAAGACACAAATTGATTCGCTCTGGCTATTTGTCATGCTGAGCCTAACAATCCATTTGCTAATCTTGACTTATAATCTGGTTTCAGTGAACAATTTATCTCGCCAAGGGTTGGAAGATTTGTATGAACTTTCATTTAAATTAAACTCACTCCATTTATATCATGAAGTAAGTCAATAACAGAATCTCAATCAGTTTCAAAAATTAAATTTTAATTTCTATCTTTTTCGTAGAATGAAATCTTCATGGCTCGAATGGCATTAAGTGACGTTGGCTTTACTTTCGCCAATCTCTTTACCATCAACAACAGTTTCATTACATCCATGTTTAGCCTTTCATTGACCATTATAATTGCCCTGACAAGTTTAATTTATCGATGATAAGCAAAGAATTGTAAAACATGAGTTTCAATAAATAATGAATAAATCCTCTCCCAAAAAATCTTGATTGACTCTGATTTTCATTATGTGCAGTTTTGGGTAATCAGGAAAGTAATGAGGAAAGAGAAACTGAATTACCATTCAATTTGTTTGCACATTTGCTGTTTAATGATAATTTATATGCACAAGTTGAACCTTTACTTTGGTCAATCAACTTGAGCAACTCTTTTGTATACAAAAAGAAATCGTATTGCTTTTCAATTACTGTATTGACGCCTGTAAGCCGTTCAACCTCTTTTGTATACAGACTTTCCGTCAAGATGTTGACTCTTAATAATTAATTTTCTTAACGGCTCGAGTACTATTACTGTGCTATTTCCTTGCATTTGCTTCTGAAACTTTCGACATTAAAGATGAAATTGAAAAGCATATCAAATTATTTCATTTTTTAACAATTGACAAAGATCGACACGCTACCAGTGCTGTAATTACAAACCAAATGTAGATCGATTATAGACTGTTTGAACTAACCAATTGGTGTGAAGTTATCAATCAATATTCAATGAATGAAAGGAATGAATTTTCAAAAACGAAGGATCAATCCATTAGAAACTTGTTGAGTAGAATGTTGATATTTCCCAAATATTGAAAAACATCAAAAACATGAACAGTAAATAATATCTTCATGTATTAGGAGCTTGAGTGTTCTTGAAGTTCAGAGTTTTCAAAATAAATCGCAATTCCTACACAGTTCAATCTAATGGTTTGATTTGGAAAATGAATCAATACTCGCAGTAGATTGGCGACTATTTCAAGTTTGAATTTGAAATTTGATTAAAAGAGGCGAAATGATATTCATTGAAATTATATGAATAATTGAGTGTAAAAGATGTAAGATATTAACTCAGGGAAACATCAACTGTGAAAAGGTCAAAGATAATCAAGATCGAGTCTTGAAAAGACTTGAGGAAGTGTGGTTAAATTGATGGGAAGACGATGAAGTAAGCCAGGTTAAATGTGAGTTTCAACAAGTAGCCAAGTTGCGGGTTGACGAAGCAGATAATTGAATTGAAATTGGTTGAAATATTTTCTTATTAAAAGTGATCAAAGTTTATTCTCACTGTAAAGTTAAAGTGTAGCCACAGAATTTACAGAGGCTGAAGACAATGCGCGACCCACATGAGCAATATCATGAAGGAAAAGAAATTTTCAGTCATTTTCATCATTATTTCTCGCTTGAAAAGTTTCAGTTCTTTTACTTTATTGGAATCATTGCTTGGTCAAATGAACTTTTAGAATGATAAACAATAACAAAAACTGTGAATCAAACCTGAAGTCAATTGGAGTGAAAATATTTTTCAAGATTATCAGAGAATAATAATGATGAAAACTGAACAAATCAAAGGTCAATGTTTGATTAAAATAATTTTTCTTTTTTGCCTTGCCACGACAATATTGTTCAACATGACATGGAAAACTAATAAGAAAATTGAACTTTGTTGAAAATGTTTTCTCTCGATTCTTCATCGATTGCCTTCATGATTCACTGAGAGAATAGAAATTGATTCAAAATGTTCACTTTAACTGAAAATTTTGCTCTATCACGATATCACAATTGCACATTAAAGAAGGGAAAAGTTACGAAAAATGAGTTTCAAGTTTTCTTCTTTTCTTGCTATTCCAAGAATAGCATGAAACTTGGTAAAGTCAAATGAACTTTAGTCTCATGATGAAGGGTGCAACATTTATTTTGATATAAAATAACTCCCAGTGACTATAAAGAGATAAAAGGTAAACATGAGGATAGTTTAAGAGAAAAGAACAAAATCTGTTGCAAGTTTTGGAATTTTTCAGATAAATTTAATTTTATCTTCTTTTATGAATAATCGATTCTACCTTAGCAGAATTTTAAACTTCCATTCAGGAAATGATTCAAGTTTCATCAGTTGGATCAATGCTTGAAGCTAAACCTAAAGCTTGTAAGCGGAATATCATGAAATAGAAAAATAAGACATTATTCAATTTCGATTCTGTATTGTTCAAAGTTGAGCTTTTTTGGGTGAAAATGAATTCGACTTGGAATTTTGGCAAAAAAAGTTGCAGTAATTAGTAATTAGATTTGATCGATTGAGATGAATTTTTCTTCTCATGAACCAATTGAACTTTAATCTTTCTTCTTGACGACTCTTCATTAATTACTAAAAGGGCGAAAAGATGAAACTTTGGATTCTCTTTTATTCTTCATAACTTGTCAGGTTATCAGATTAACTCAGTCAAGTGTAAATAAAATTGAATAATCAAAGTAAATTACTTTATGAAAGATGATCCTTGTGATTATGAGTAACAATCCAGTTTCAACTTTGCTCAGTGAACACCAAGAGTTTCAACTTTCCTGCTGTGAATAACTCAATCGATTCATCATTGAACTTTATTGTTACAAGCAAGAAACAAATTAAAGGCTGAGTGATACTTTTGTTTGAATAAATATATTGAAGAATCCATAAGATTACAGATTCTGGGATTGAATAGACAGGGAGTGAAAGATGTTTGAAGATATTCTTGATACGATAGAAACAGGAGTTTGTAATAAACTCTGAGAAATGCTGAAATAACTGACAAGAATAGTTGTGACTGAATAAGGATATAATTTTGTCTATGAAAGTTGATAGACTGATGAAACCTTGAGGTTTGCCTGAAGCTTGAATTTGCCAACACAATTGTTGATAAAATGATGGATGGAATGAGATGATGAAAAAAAGCCTCTCTTGTTATGGTTAAAGCTGTTGCTGACGAAAGCTGCAGGGAGTGTCTAACACTGAACGATGATAATAAAAGTGATAATGAAAATGATAACAATGATAATAATAATGGTAATGATGAAAATAATGATAATAGTGATGATACCAATGAGAATGATTATATTGATAAATAACTGGAATTGTCTTCTGTTTGGTTCATTTTTTTCTCCTATCAGAATTACGATTCTGTCGATCTGATATTCATTCGTCTGTAACGGCTATCTGGCAACTAATGAAATCTAAATATCTGTTCATTTTGGGAGGAAATTATGATAACACATCAGGGAGTTAATACTCCAAGGCTTATCAAATAATGGCTATAATCGTGTGATGTTGATAGCAAATTGTGACTTGTTTTCAGTTTAATGTTCAATGTCAGGGTTAGAACAAGGTTACAATTCAAGGTTATTTCATGAGTCTATTGTGGCTCATGTATTGATTTTAAAATGTTTAGTTTTTTATTTATCAATTTTATCATAGAATTGGAAATTTTCTGTCAGTCAAATTGAGATGAAATTTTCCCTCAATTATGTCATTACCATGAAATTCATTATAAATTAATGTTAATAAATAGCATAACAATTGAAATTGAATTTGCATCTCTTTTTATTCATAAAATTATCTCGATTCTTTGGAGTTTTTTTTCTTCATTCCCTGCTTGGAGTGAAAAATTTGATAACAATAGATGAGATGAGATAATAATTCTTAAAGCATGTTTCAAGGAAAAGTCAAGTTTTATCAAGTTATCAGGGAATGAAAATGCAACTGGGAGGTTACATTATAACTAAATTGAAAGAGATTGTTGATGATTAAAGATAATCTTATTGACTTTGATAGAATTTTTTGCTTTCAATTTTTTTTCTCATGTTCATATTGGCCATGTTGTCATTGTTGATGCACAGATGTATGTTTATTCATAAAAAACAATCTTGTAGCATAAACAATCCCTGGGTTTATTCAATGGTAATGAGGGTATTGAATGGTAAGATGTTGAACAGTATAAAGGGGGCGAAGAGAGGAGAATAGAATGAGGAAAATTGCCATTCATCTTTCAGGGAAAATGTGATTGGTAAGGGAAAGGAGAATAAATATTCTAAGCAGAATGCTGATGTCAAAATAAGAAAGTCAAAGAGCATTCTATCAACTCTAAGATCTAAGCCTCAGCCACTAGATGGTCTAGATTAAATCTCTTCTGGTTTGATAACATAAAGTTGATAACATTTTTACAGGGAGTATCTTTATAATTACAAATGTAACTTTCGATTCATCATTTTTTTCTCCTTCTCTTTTCAAGATTGGCTAAAACTTTTGGTGAATCAGAGTTGGTCAACATTGAACTGAACCAGGAGAAGATTTTCATTTTCAATTGGACCATCAAATGAATTGAACTGAATAGCCTATTGATGTTTAACTGTACAAGAGTAGAGATTTGCTGATGCTGGAATCAATGATTAATCTGTTTGTAATGAATAAATTAGCCAATGTCAAAAGCGAACAACTTTGACCCTGATTTTGAGTTGACTGAATCATTCTGATAAAATGAACCATGAAAGGGATAATTTTATTTATTACTTTGTCATAACATTTTCTTTAGTTGCAATAAAAATCTTATCAATAAATTGCATTCCAACATCATTTCGATAATCAGCTTTTCCAAAAAGAACTTTTGGTGAAAAATTTTTCGCCATTGCATTCTATTCTTTTATCGATATTGAGCACTTTGAAGAAGGTGAACTTTTTTGAAGGTTATTGATGAATGAACAGAATCCACTGAATCTGTTGATGAATGCAAAGTCAAGTCAAGTGTTATTGGTGAAAAAACTCGAGTTTTTTGCCTTATTTTTTGCAGCGATAAGTTATGATGATTATTCTGATAATAATTTCAAATTCTTGAAAAAATATGAAACCTTTTGTTCGAACAAAATTTTTTTTCTTTTTTCGCTCTTCAACTTTTTTCTCTAAACTTTTGTTGGTTTTCGAGTTGAAATTGATTCAAATGTCATTAGATTAAATCTTGAACTTTTCATGTAATCATTGAGTGATCCCTTTCTCTATCTGATTCTGGAAACAATTGGAAAGACACATTTTACAATTGAAAATCCATTTAAAGGTTCACTCGAGTTGATTTTGTCGTTTTTTGTCTCTTCAAGTTTAACAAATGAGATTGATGGAGGTTAAAGTGTAAAATGATTTATTCAGTTTTCCTGCTTCCAGTCAACTTCATGTGAGTCTCAATGATCAATGAAATATGGTTAAGTGAAGTAGACAGAGTAAATAGATAATTGATACCAGAAGAATGCGATTCCGAAACAAAGTGAAGTAAATAGTAAAACAATAAAAAATCGATTCCAAATCAAAGCACAATTCAATGACACTGAGAAATTATCTCAAATTCCCCAACTATTCGTTGGATAATCGCATCCACTTCAACCTGAAAAATTTCAAGCATTTCAATCACATTTAATTCGATTTTTAACATTTTAATCAATTTCGAAACAAACAATTTCAACATTCACTTCGAAATCAAAAGTTGAATTGATCATGAAATAGATTCTCTCATGGAAAGAAGAGCAATTGAATCGAAATTTCGCCAAAATGAAGTTTGTCCAATTTTGTACATTGAGATAGTTCGTGGTCTTGAATGAGTCAAGTTGAATGACATCGAAATACGAAGAGTTGAGCTTGAAATTACAAGAAAATTCTTGATGCTAAAAGAGATCTAAATATAGATGAGAAGAAAAGAAAATTTGCGAAAAATTCGTCTCATTACCCTGATAATGAACTCAGTTTCATCCAAATATAAACCATGTTATCAACAATAATAATGATGTTGAACATTTTTGCAACAATTTTGGTTCATTCCATTTTACATTTTTGATTGGATTATAGTTGACAGTTAAACTGCTTCCAGGTGAATGTAAAGTATTCAAAAAGGAATGAGAATTCATAGAGAAAAAATATCTTTATATTCAGGATAACATTTCTTTTGGAATATAAACAGAATTGAGAAAAGGGAGAAAAAACAAGTTTTTCAAAGTTGCCAATTTTCTGTGCTCAACATTTTTTTCCCCAGTTTCTGTGCAAGTGCAAAGTTACCAAGTTTACTCACAATCCATGAAAATAAAACAATTTTTTGCTTCCCTGTTAACCGCTTCTCAAAAGTGCAAAGCTTATTCAGTTGAAACAAATTTTAGTTGTTGGTTAGATTTGGATAGCTTCAGGGAGCAAAATATTCCAATTAATGATAACTCTTCGAGGACTCGAAGGCTATTTTACTCTTTTTCCTCTTCTTCATCTTATTCCTTCTCTCTTCAGTAATATCTCATATTGCACACTGAATATGAAAAAAGTTTTACTTGGAAATGCTATGAGTTGAAATTGAGTTGCAAAAAGACTGTTTGATAATGATAGTTTGGGTAGGAGTAATAACCATAATAATAATGATACCTACAAGTTTAATATTTTTCTCAATGTTTGAATTCATTCATATTCAAATGTATCACTTGAACAAATTGTGAGTCTCTTTGATCAAAAGAATACCTTTTTTCTCGAAAAGATATTTTCTCATAAACAGAAAAGCAATGTTTACTTATTCTCTTTTCAATGATATTGCATTCTAATGAGTTTAGAATTGCATTAAAGTTGACTATTTGAACCAATTTGCTTTCATGGAAAGGATATTTCAGTGATGATTGAGGAAAATTGTGCAAAAAAGTATCGATGAACCGGGTTAAACTGAGGTTAACATCACGAAATTAGTCAATTAACTAACCAGGAAAATGTCATCGAGGATTAAACAATCGAATCAGAATAAGATAAAAGACAGTTTGATTCACCTGCTTGCAGCGATATTCAGGAACAAGGAAAATCTTCAAAATCGTTCTTTTTGTCGCTTCAGAAGTTATAATCTATTTTTAGTTCTGATATTGCGATTTGAATTCGTTGATGAGAAAGTCACAATAGTCTTCTGAAAATGCTGGAAATGAATTATAGAAAAGAAATTCTCTGGAAAAGAAATTTTTGTATAAAAGCTGAACTTTGGAAAGCGTCAAAATTTGAATGGAAAAGTGGGAAAAATTTGAAAGAACGCGAAATTAGTTGGAGTTTTTGTCTTTGAAAATCCGTCATCAGATATCATTTGAAGATTGACAAAGTGAATAGACATTGAGATATGAAATAAAGGCTGAAAACAAAGCAATAAGTTTGACAGTAAAAATGGAAAGTCTATTATAGAGTGAAAGATGATGATCTTTGTGAGTGACATTCAGTATGATTAGGGATGAGTGAGGGCATGAGAAGTAGCAGACGATGGTGAAGAGCAAGGTTCAAGATGAAAAGTTGATTGAAGTAAAATGGTGAAATGGGAGGTAAAAAGGAAGGTTGAATAATGCTAGAGATGACAAAGGGAACAAGTTTATAAGATGAAGATGAATGTAACCATGAAATGTAACTATTATCTTGGAATGAATGGGAAAAGGGAAAATCGCGAGAAGAGACAAAAAAATGTTGAACAAAATTGACATGAAAAATATTTTCTCTTTTACCAAGTTAATTGTGAAAAGGGACCAAAATATTAGTTGATTGAATTAATGCGATTAATGAAATGCTGAGCTTTTATATGAATTAGGATCAACTTGGATAGGGAATCAACTTGAAATAAGATATCAATCTTTATACTCTTTTAATATTAATAATCTTTACGAGTTCATTAGCTATTAATGCCTTTCAAGAAACACTCTCATGGTAATGTCTATATCGATGACATTCAGAGCATCCAGAGTAAAATCTTTTAATAGAAGGATAAATATTTCATTTCATGAAAAAGTTTACTAATAACTAAAATAGTTTCAAAATGAAGATCATCGACTCAAATGAAATACAACAGGTTGATGAAGGGAATGTCAAAGCAATTTGCTTTTCAATTAAAATGCAAAATTACATCGAACTCAATTGACTTTTGACTTTTTAAAAAGTTGAATAATCTGTTCCAAAATGCATTTCGCTCAAAATTCTAGAAGAACTTTTCTTTTCATTCAAATTTGGAAAGACTTACAAGAGCGAGTTTCCATTGAATAGTCAAACAGTTCTAACCTTTTCTTATGAACTCCTGTCCAACCTTAACCTTCACTTAGTCTTTCAAGTAATTCACAAGAAAAGTCATTGAAAACAATCTCGAAAACTGTTCAAAGCATTTGACTTGAAACTGTTAGTTTCGGGTTCTACTCTTTCGAGCTTAAAGCGCTTCTCTCAAGTTTTAGTCTTTCACTCTTCAACATCATAAAGCGAAGTAAAACGAGATTTTTCGATTTTTAATCGACTTTCGAATTTGAAATTGTGTTTAATGCGAAAAGCGCAAAGTTATTGTAAGTAGAGACGCGACATTGAATGATCTCTTATATTTTTGAATCTCTATGTCAGGTGCGTTCAGAAAATGAATCTTTGGAAGAGTTCTGAAAATTAAGATTCGTTGAGTAGATTTGGGTTTTTCGATGTTGAACAACTTATGAAGGTTTATTTTCCTTTGGAATGCAAATTGAAGGGAAATGTCTCATTGAATTCGGTAAGGTTGGTACTCACGGTCATTCGTTTGTTTGTATCAACCTCAATCATCCCTCTGAGAAGATCTTGGCACTCGGGTGGAACAAAGTGAGGAATGTGGAAAACTCCTCGTTTTACTTTCTCTAACAATTGGCGAAGGTTATCATCATCAAAAGGTAAGGCACCCTGTAAAGAGAGTAATTGCATTATATGGAGAAAAGAAGAAAATATTTCATTATTCAACTTTTTAACCTCATTATTTGAATAAATTTAATGTTGAACAACTGGCAACAGATAAGGAGAAACATTTAATATTATTAAGCATTCATCATATCATTTCGTTTCAATAAACTTTCAGCAAAAACAAGACATCAAATGAAGCACATTATTTTCATTAAACATCATTTACATTACAATTTCAATGAAAATGTAAATGATTCAATGTTGATATAAACATTTTGATTCTTCGTTTCAATCTATCGAACCAATTCCAACTCAATTAAATGATTAAACATTAACTTACCACTAAGAGAGCATAAAGTATAACACCGCAACTCCAAACATCAGCTCGTCTTCCATCATATTTTTCACCCTGAAAAAGAGGAAAAAAGAAAAGAAAAAAATGAAATTCCATTTTCTCAGAAAAAAATGTTTGAATTTTGAAATTTTCACTTCGCCTTTCAACGAAATAAGTTCAAAGGTAAACTCTTTTGAGGCGTCTTTCCAATGATTCTTAACAATATGTCTGCGATTCTCATGATATTTCATCTGAATAATGGTTTCAGGTTCAATCAGATTATGTAAATGTTAACAGTTTCGTGGTGAAATGAGTCTGATCAGAATGGATGGTTAAGATAAATGGAAAAATTTGAATGATATTTATTGAAATTCGGAAGGAAAAGTAGAGAATGTTACATGAAAATTGAGTTAACCTTAAGTGGATCTTCAAGGGTCAAGAATAGATCATGTAACCTTTGGGTCAAGTTATTATTCTTGTGAACTTAGTTTGAGTTTTCAAAGACAAAGCAGAGCAAAGAAATGAGATTCAAAGATTTACCATAAAGAATGAAAAGTGTGAATTGGATTCAAAGTCTTTGAAATGTTGACCTTTGAGTTTCCTAGTCAGTAAAGAAATGAATAATGATGTGTTTCTGAGCGAATTTCAAGATTTCGAATATTTTGCAAAATATTTTGATGGAACAAAAAAGCAAAATTCATTTTGGTTCCATTCATTATGGTACTTTGGTAGTTCGACTCTGTGCTATTTGAGGTGATTTTGAGTAGGAAGAACATTTTTGCATCATTAACACCTTTACTGAATCTCATTAAGAACCAATTATTTTAAAGTCATGAATATTTGTAAAGTTGCTAAAAATGTATGATATTCAACCAATTTTCAACTTTAATTAACTTTGTAAGTCTCCATTATTGAACAATGAACGATAATCATTTTTCAAAGGCTTCCAAGTGAAACGAAATTAGGATTAAATCAATTTAATTCATCAAATTTTGCCTCAAATTGAGTTGACAAACTTTTTTGTCAAACTTGACGATTCTTCTGTTGCATTATTTATGTAAAATAACTCAAGAGCTTCACAAATTTCCAAGTGTTTTCCTAAGCAAATTCAGCCAAACAACAACAACAATCTCATGTTTCAATGAAATTAATCCCTAAACTGGAACAAAAGTGACGTG
>NW_015449945.1:1229225-1253649 GCF_000239435.1 Tetranychus urticae | reverse complement strand
AATTAGATCAAAGTCTTTTCGAAAAAAAAGAAAATTGTTATTTTTAGATTTTCCAGATAAAGGTAATTCCAAAGTAAACAGTTATTAACATTTAGCAGAAAAGCTTTAACTCTAATTCAATGAACAAATTGGCTTTTAAAATAAGTCTCTGAAGAAATCGAAATGCAAAATTAATCGAACGCTTGTGATCGAAATTTTACAAATTTTCATCAATTTACTTCGCCTTCAAAACTTAAGATTCGTTCGTTCTTTACTTGTCCAGAAGCTTGAAAGTTTATCGACTTTTAAACAAAACTTTTAGTTATATTCGAAAGCCTTTGAGAACTTTGGCTTCGACTTTGACTGAATTGCTGAAATCCTTCGAGAAGTACGAATGAAAATTTCCATCAAGTTCGATGCTGAATCGAAGCTAATGTAAAGTCTTTTCGGCTTCATTTCGCTCGATATGTCAAGACGTAAAAATTGTTGAATATTGCTGTAAATAACGAATATGCATTTTTACAGAAAATTGAATTCTTGCCATGATCATGTTTATTCTCTGATTTTTTTTCTATTCAATCTATAAATCGATAATCAATATGAAACAAGAATCAAAGGCTATCTGAAACATGGTAAACATATCACATAAAGTTCGTGAACCAACAAGATTACTTTTTTTCCTCATTTTTTTCCTCGGTTCAACTCTATACTGGTCAGAATCATTTCTAGTTTTTTCTTTGGGCATCAAGCAATGAATGCGCCAAATAAAAGGAGCTTCATGTAAATATTATAACTGATATTCGAAAAAAGGATAATCTGAAGGCAGAAGTGGAATTATCATAAGATTTTGATCGTTTTTTGTTGATCATGATTCATGTAGAGTAAAATTTTTGGGCAAAGAAGAAAATTTCTTTTTTCTTTTGATAACTTTCTTTTCTTGGTCTTTTCAGATATCAATCAGATTTATGTAAATGGTTATTCACTGATTGAATGAAAACTGACAAATGTTGAAATGAACATTTTCTTCCTCTTCTCACCGTTTTACATTTGAAAGGAAGAAATATTTATTAATAGAAAATGATAAACACCAAGAATATTGAAATGGACTGAAAAGGAAGGAGAACGTTGAAATTTCATGAAACATGGCGTCACACATGATTGATGCTAAGTAACTGTGTTATCCATAAAAGTAGTGATCATCATTATCAGCCTATTTTGGGTTTGGGTAAAAAATGAAATTCTGTCAAAGAGAAAATGGAAAAAGAAAAATTTGGAGAAAAAAAACTTTTTCTTTCTCTTTTGTTTCACAAAACTGAGAGCAATTATTCAGTGGAAAATGCATGATAACGATTAAATTGGAATTTAACTTTCAAGATAAAGAATCGTGTTTTACTTGACCATCGAACAAAAGCAAATGTTGAATGGTTTCGAGTTGTGAGTTGGAAAGAAAATGAATTTGTTGAATTGATGAATAAGCATTGAAGAGTTGGAGGAAAGGCGAAAAATGATGAAAAACATTTTTTTTCTTCTCCAAGCAAATTATCATGAAAAATTTTGTTCCATTCTGTTTCTCTCTTCAATGAATGTTCATTGAACCAAATAAGCACAGGTTTACGAGATGTGATTGGACGAGAGTTGGGATGAAGAGAAGGAAGAAAAGTGTTAATGTGTTAAATGTTGAGATTATTCTGTAACATGATGAGAAGGAAAGAAACAGGGAAAAATGATGAGCAAAATGAAAAGTAATATCATGAAAGAAAAGGCAAAGAACAAGAAGACTCAAGGTAAAGATTTATCTGGCAACTTTATTGGATAACTTGATGACTGTTGATTGGGTGAGTTGCTGTTCGATGATTAGGATCTTTGGCCTTTGGTACACTTGGAGTTTACCTGTTTCCATGTGTCGAATCACGTAATGGAACTAAACCTTTGCTAAGCCCAATGATCCGGAGAAGAAACTGAATGCTGATTGGAATCATGTTGATTATGATGAAAATGAGGAAAAGGAAGAAAAGAAGATGAAATTATTTTCTTCTTCTTCTTCTTTTCTCTTCCTTTTCTTGCTCGATGCTCCTTGTTAGTCAAGTTCAATTCCAATGAATATAATATGCTTTTTTTGTTTCTCTCTGTTTTCTGGTGTTTCTCTTGATTCTCCATGAATCCATTGAGAATTGGTAAAAGCATTTGGTTTAAGGAATAACATTGTCGATCATCTAAGAAAATCCTTAAACTCAATGATTCTCATCATCATTATCGTCATCATTCAGATTCTTTATCGCGATACAAAAATTGACTTCCCAGGCATTCCCAGTATTCTGGATAACAGTTAATTCCTTGCATTGATTGTTCTTATCTTTTCCAATCTTTTCCAATTTTTGTTTCTTCTTTTCTTTTTTATCGATTATTTAAACAATATTACTCTTGAACTTTCAAATTTTACTCAATTTTCTCTTCTTTTCACCCAATTTTGGGAAATCAATATAAATTGCAACAATTATTGTCTTATGTTCAACTTTGAAAGTTGAGACTTTTCAGTTTTTACCTTTTCTTTTCAACTTTTTCTTCCCTTCGAAATCGAAACTTGCAATAAATATTTGATTAAATGAAAGTGAATCAATTATTCGACAATTTATTTCGATATTTCAAGCATTGAGATGAAAGATGAGAAGATAATTTCAATTCTGTTGTGAATGCTCATCTTGATGAGTCTAACAGAAAAGTTGAAAAGCAAAAGAAAAGCATTTTAAAGTGAAAAAATGGAAAACTTGAGAATGAAATTTTTTTCCATTTTCTGCGCTCCAATAATTTATAACATTTCACATGAAAACATTTAATTGTGAAGTGAAACAATTAACTCAACTGAGCACAAGATGTTTCAAGTTGAAGCTTTAATCAAGATTATCTCATGTAGCATTGCATGATGGAAGCATTTATAAACAGTGAAAGAAAATGGTTAAACATGAAATGCAAAATGATATCCACAAGTCAATGGAAGTGAAAAAAAGATTTGAAATAAATTATTGTTCACAGAAGGATTGATGTCGTTAGCATTTTCCTTGATTCAGTTCATGGTTCATCAAGTTGTTTTATTTTGATATTATTACCTTTTCTTTTTTTATTATAGTTTAGGAAACGTTTTACTGTGTGATTTATGGTTTTACCTATTCATTGGTAGCAAAATGTTGTCCAATTTTTCACTAAACATTGCAATAACATTGGTTGAGGGAAGAAGGTGAGTTTTAAGGGAATCTTTTCCCAGTCTTTTTACTCTATTACTTTGTACTCTTCTAATCTATTCTAATTGTAGATTGATTATGGAGTTAATTTTGTTTTACTTTGATATTGACAATTTAAGGAGAACCCCGAGTTTGCTGCTCTTTAACAGGCTACAGTTAATGTCTTTTTGCACGTTCTTTGTCATTCCCTAAATAATAATAAACAACCTTGGGAGTGACAAGTTGCAGGGAAGAAGATAATCAAAATAAGTGATTCTCAGTAAATCAAGTAAACATTTTCTTTCTCATCATTCTTTATACAGGGTTCATCGAATAGATGGCAACATTGGAAAATCATGAAAAATTTAAAATTAAAATTTGAATCGCTTGTAGCCAAAGCGATCTGTCAACTTTGATTGCGATTTAACTCCATTTTCAGCTCGAGTTTTGAAATTCGAGTTTTGGATTTTAGGATTTTTCTATTTTCGATTAGATTGGCTGATTAAATTTGAAAAGTTAAACGATCCAAGTTTAGGTTTTGTGGTTAAAACAAGACCTTGACTTATTCGAGATCGGTCTTTGCCAGCTTCGAGATGAAATACGATTTATGTTTGGATTTTCAAGATTTTTGGTTTTAAAAGATTTTAATTGTCGATTAAATTGCTGCGATATTTGGAAGGTTGTGTCAAGAAAATGTCACTTCTTAACATTTTCGCACATTTTCTTATTTCATGTAATTTCTTTTCTGCTTTTTGACTGAATTGCTTTTTTATATGAATCTGAGGAACACAAAGAGACAGAGAATTCAGTAGTTCAAAAGTTCGTTTTTTGTTTGATTATGATTCTCGAATCGATCAATCTTGTGTTTTGAGTTTAGCTTGAGTTGGCTTATTTGGAGTGATTCAACTTCGATTGTAAATTAAAGTGTTAAAAATCTAGAAATCTGTTTGTATTTTGAATTTGGAATGGAAATTTTGAAAAAGAGTTTTCAAGTTCGAAGAAATGTAAAAATCGAAAAAGGCTAATCTGGCAAAAATTGAGTTGAATGTGAATTCTTAACGTGAACAGAATGTTGGCCCTCTCTGTAAATGTTATTACTGTTTGTTTGCTCATTTCACCCAAAACTGATCTTCTTCTTCCCTCTTCTTATCTTCTTTATTTGCTTACCTCAAAATGTTCAACTTAAAGTAAAAGTTCTAACCCAAGCTCAATTAAATTGATTATCATGATAATGTTACCTAACCTGTTAAAGACAACAAGAGCCACTCTTTGGTCAACCTTAATGGACCTTTTGTCACCATTTTTTGTCTTTCATCTACCAAACCAAAAGAATCAAAAGAAACCATTTTTTGCATATTTTCATCTTCTACTCATTCCACACCCAACTCAACCAATATCATGATCTTAGGAGAGTTCAGTTCCTTGCTGAGTCAAGATTAAAACTCAAAGTCAAGATGAATAATTGCCAATCATTAGATTGAATATTAATAGTTTCAATTAGCATTCACTGTCGACGTGAAGAGAAAATATTTCATGATAAAAATGGTTAATTTGATTAATTGCCTGTCGGTTGCTTAATAACTCGAGTTCGTCGAAACATGAAATTCTAAGAGTTGAAACATTCTCATTTTGTTTACACCTTGAAACAATTTATCAACTGAGAACTTTTTTATAACACAATTTGACTTGCATCAGTTTAGTATAAATATTGATAAAGTAAACGCTTTTGTCAACTTAGACTTTTATTAACATTGAACATGAAATGACCGAAAAGCCTGGCGGCAACAAGATTATCTTTCAATTTACTTTTTGTTTTTAAACTTTTCTTCTTGTTTGTTCGGATGAACATGGTAAAGATTGAACAGGAAAATTCATTTTTCTGTTGAAATGATATTAAAAAATGTTTCAAGAGCAAAAAAAATGATAAACCAGAAAAGGATGAAACTTTTTTTTCGCTGTTAATGTTTGAGATGAAACAGAAGAGAAAATGTTTGAAGAAGAAAAGAATGGAGAAAATCTGATTCAGGAAAATGTTCTGTTTTCAAGAACATTAACTTTGTAATGGAAATTCAGAGTGTCAATGATCATTGAAAACATTGATGAGTAAATTGATTTTGTTTTGTGCTAAGTTCAATCATTGATGTTGAACCAATTCTTGTCTCATTTTTGAAATGAAAAATGTATTTACTTTGGAAATGAATTTTTCCTCATATTTATTACTATTCAATGTTTACAGTTGAATTTGGACATTTCATGGAATCACTTTTTCCACAGTTGTTGGACAATCCTTTCAATTGGTGTTCATTCAATTGGCTTCTGTTGTTCAAGTAGACAATAGATTTGGATTAATCTCAAGTTTTAACGCTCAACATGATTGGATAATAATTTAAAGTAACTTTAAACCATTCAATTGTTGGAATGAAAATGGTCGAACCTTTTGAAACATTGAAATCGATATCATGATGAAACAACATCTGCACAAGAATCTGAAGCTTATCTTTTTCATGTCAAATAGTTTCATGTAAATCAGAGAATACTAGGTTTTCTGATTTCTATTGGAATTAATCGATAAGATATGTCTAGAATAACAATTATCGTGAATGAAAAGCGTTAATATCGACTTGTGATATGACGCACCTTTAAAATTTTAATCTTGTTTTCTGACTTTGGCTGAAAAAGGAAGATATTGAAAAGCAAATTTTCTTGATTGGCGTAAAATTCTGAATCAGAAAAGTTCAGTTGGAAAATTTGCGAATAGGCATTGCACACTCTCTGTTTGCTATGAGATGAGAGTTTCTACACTTGCTAATTTCTGATGTGAAGAATGCAAGTTTTGGATTCTTCCCTGTAATTGGCATCATCACTGATAAAGTAAAAAACAAGTCTTTCTTGGAGCCAATGGAGAGGCTCGGAGTTAAATTACGATTAACTTTACTTCCCTGTAAATATTAGTAGAAACTCTAAATTACAAGAGTATTATATTTTACTTTTCATCCCTGTTAATCAGAATTTTTTCAATACTCAGAAACAAATATAAAACTTATTAGCAACTTTGAGTTTTGGCAATCTCATCATTTTAAAAGGAAAATAGCCAAATCAGTTCAAGACTTAGATTAAAATGATATCAATCGAAAGCTTATGATAAGTGGAAAATTCCCGCCTAAAATCAGGTCGAAATTTTCATTCTCACATTCGAAAGTTATACAACAAATCCCTTAGGATTCCATGAAGACCACAAAAGAAATTTTCATGCTAATTCCTAAGTTATCATGCGTGTTGCTCTAAACCTGTGGATCATTGAGATGTCGCTCTTCGAAAGTTTTTCACAATGTAAACGAATCCTCAAAGTTATTTGAAGGCCAAATCAAAATTTTTGAGCCCACTTGCAATCATGAAATCATCAGATCATGAAAGGTCAAAAATAATGTTTTTTTTTGCAAAATTCATTCAAAATCTTTGAGATCATTTGAAGCACAATGAACTGTCATGAAATTGGTGATTTAACTAATCAAATTTCTGGGATTAATAGGATTCTGAAAAAATGTAAAGCTGAATTTGATTTTAATGCAACAATTTTCATGATTGGTGGCCATTAAGGCAACACTGAATGTGCCATTAAAAGTTGAAAAATCATATAAATTTAAACTTTGCTTCCCTTAAACTATCCAAGTCAATGCTCTTACATTACTTAAGGTTGCATTACAAAAAACGATTATCCATTATTTGATGAAATAATTTTCATATTTTAATAAACTTTAATGATTGGAGCTGCAAGAAGCCTCACAAAAGTTAATGTCTACTAATGCTTCTGATAACAAATGGCTACCTGTCAAGCTGATGAAAAACAGGTGAATTCACTGACAAGGTGAATGTTGAAAAGAAAAGGTGAAATGATAGAATCACAAGGATTTATCAAGATAATCGTTTTATTTAAATTTTTCCTTCTTCTCATTCCATAACTTTATGAACCTTGAATATGCAATATCAGCTAATAAGAAACACGATTCAACATGAAACATTTTCATCATTTATTTTGATTAAATATTTTCCGAAAACAATCAGTTTAAATGATGATAAACCATCATTTAAAGGTTGCCATAAAAAGCATGAAAAACTTTATCCAAAAGTTGAACCAAGATTTGACCATAAAATTGAAATGATGAAGTCGTTCAACTTACAGTTAACTAAATTAATGGACAATTAATAAATTGTCTTTAATTGAATGTTGGGTAAGAAGGGAAACAATGAAGGCAAAACAACAGAATTAAGTTAATTATCTTTATCTGATAAAATGTTAATCAATTGCAAGTTGACAATGGTTTTCAGTTGTAAAGTGAAAATGTTAATCTTGCTTCTTCTGTTCACTCCCTGATGATCAACCATGAATACAATGAGTTTCAAAAGAGATAACAATATTATCATTTATAATCATGATAATAAACACTTGGAAAGACTTCATGAATTGAACAAAAAAGGGTTGATTAAAAGACAATTAAAATACAAGTCTAATTGAAAAGATGATAATCGCCAGGAAAAAGCTTTCATTCAATATCCGAAGATGGAAACGAAAGATAAAAATAGAGAAACGAGTTTTTTCCAAACGAAATTTCGAATCAAAATACGAATATATTTCAAGGTCTCAAGAACTTTCAGTCTTTGGTCATTGCAATGATAAATTCAATGGTCACGACTTTGGAATTTCAGAATTTTCGATTTTAAAAAAAAGAAATTCCCTTTTCGATTTCATCTCAAGTAAACTTTTCCACCTGATTTCAGACTCGAAGTATTATCTTATCTTTTCCAGTTTGTCTATTAATTGTTTTTAAAATTCAGGTTTTCTAAGCGATCATTGATTTAGAATTTTCGACTTTTGATTTTTTCGAGTCTTTAGGTTAAGTTAGGTTAAGTTAAGTTAAGTTGAGATTCGAGTTTGAGATATTTACTGAAGTTCATGCTTGTTCAGGTTGAAAATTTTTTAACAAAAAAATGGATATTCGAAAAACTGGAATCTTTGGGTTTTTTGTTTCTTGCGAGTTTTGGTTCGAACTTCATTTATGGTTCGATATAAAAGTTTTTTGCTTTTGTGTTCTTTTCTTGACTTTTGTTAACCTTTATTTTGGGTTGCAATTTGTGTGATAAATTAATTAACTTCAATTGATTAATTGGACAAAAGTTGATTGTGTTGTTCATTTTGATGAACAAGAGATGAACATGAGATTCATTTTCAACTGATAATGATAGTTTCACAGCGAAGTAAAGAAATGAAAGTGAAATGGAAGAGAGGAAAAAATTGTAAACTCAAATCACGTTCAGTTTAACGGGCAACAATTTGATAATGAAAACCTTTTCTGGTTCCAAGATTTTCATTTTACCATGGTTATGGTTGTTGAAACTTATGAAACAATTTTCATGTTCACAAGTTGAAGAATTCTGGAAAAGAAAGAAAGGTAATTCAGGAGGAAAAACATTTTTCTTTTCAACAATAATTTCTTTTCTCTGTTTTTTTGGGTGAAAAAAATTTTGACCCAAAAGTTTTGATTGTGTTGTGAAAAAACGATGTAATTATCTGAACACCAGAATGGGATAATTATTCAATGTTTTGTTTTCAACATTTTTCTTCTTCTCAAAAATCGATTTCATATTTTTGCAGGAAACTGTTTTTTTTCGAATATCATATTCATGATTCCATTGAATGATTCAAAGGAAGATTGTTTCACTGAATTATTAATCTCAATGATAGTTGGTAAAGTTAGTGACCTGACAATTGTATCGATTTAGGTTTCAACTGGGCTGGAATGGTGATGAGCATGGAAGACTTTAATTTTGCTAATTGTTCTGATTTGCCTTTTATAATTGTTTAATTTACAGACTTTCACTGTTTCTGGTGTGAAAATTTTCGTCAAAAAATATTCTGGTTTTTAAGATTCAGAGCTTTTCTTTCATTTTTGATTCTATTAGAGTTGTTGAATTATTCAGTGTAAAGAGATACAAGAATAAAATTATTCTGTTCTCCTTTTTTTGAACCTCTTTTTTTGACTTGCCAGAGTTGAATTTAAATTGAATTGCTGTTGGAGGAAGACAAGTAGAATTAGTTTTACGCCGTTTGCTTGATTAGTTGATTAGAGAGAGGCAAGTAAATTGTATATGTTAACCGGAATCATTGGAAAGTACAACATTAGTAAAGAGTAAATTAGAGTTGGTTGTTTTTTGGACTGGCTCTGGGTTTGGGTTAATTGAATGGTCAATTCTTACCCTGATAACCTCTGGACAAGCATAATGTGGTGATCCGCAAGAGGTTTCGAGCATACTTCCTTCAATTTGAAGGGAAGCCATTCCAAAATCAGCAATTCGTATATTATTTTTCTCATCCAACAATAAATTTTCAGGTTTTAAGTCACGATGGCTGGTTAAAACAATGTATAGAGACACAGAGGTTAGATTGGTAAATGATTTTTACATTTTGGGTTTTGGGTAAGGATAAGATGTTGGTATTAGGTTAATTTGGATGATGATTTAGGATTATTAGTAGGGTTTGGGTGATTAGGGATAATTAAGGGTTTTGTTTTTTTTGCTAGCTACTTACCATATAGAATGACTGTGGCAAAAATCAAGAGCAGAAATAATTTGACGGAAAAATCTTCGAGCCTCTTTGGGTGTAAGGCGACCTTTTTTAACAAGATAATCAAAAAGCTCTCCACCAGATACATGTTCCAATATAAGATACCTTGATTCCATGTGATATTAGTGATTAAAAAAGAGAAAAAAAGAAATAAAAAGAGTTAATTAGTTGGTTAAAAGAAGTAAACAAAATGGTAGAAACCAAAGAAGTGTGATGATTGAGATTGGCAATGGAAGACACTTTGCCTTGAAGACCTTTGTAATTACGGTAAATTTGCCATTAGTGATTAAATAAGAAAAAATATAATTAATAGATGTTGTATTAATTGTAGTTTATGATTATGTTGATCAGTTACAATAGATAACAATTTGTTAATAGAATTAGAAATAAATTTTAAAATGGATTAAATTTCTTGAAGTCACAGACATAATTAGAAGATTTTCCCTAACCCTTTGTTTGCATAATCGCGCCCCTTTTGTTGAAGTGTGAAATTAATGAAAGCATTTATTTTCATGTTTACTCATCTATTACACTCGTCTTGATAATAATTAATTTTCTACTTATGTTTAATTTGATTCTGATTATCATGGTATTCACCAACTATCAGGGTATTCAAAGGTGTGGTATTTCTGGTTGAAATAAATCTAGATACTTCTGTTCGTTTTATATCTTCTGGTACAATCTTTGTTATGTAATGGATACTGGAAAGCGATCTTTTGGTTGCAGTTTACTGTTCAATGGATTTGGTTTTTGATTCATTTTTTTTCTTATTCATGTAAGTTATAATTGTAATTAAATGTGATTAACTAGTGAAACTAATTTTACATCTACAACATGTGAGTTGAACATCTTAAGGATTCTGAATTGGCTAATTGGATGGAGTAACAAGCTTCATTATTTGGAACCAATGGAAGTATCAAAGTGATTAATTGATGTTTGTTTGTGCCATAAATTATTTTCTTGGATCATCTACACTGGCAAATACTCTTTCCTCTTGAATTACACTGGCTAATGTTGAATCAGGAATTACTTGGTCTTTCCAAAATTTGTCTCATCCATTGATGAGTCAAACTCTGTCAGCTGATGTAATCTTACCGATTTACCAGTTTTATGACTTGATTTCCTATTTTGATATAAAATATTTGGCTCGACTATCAATTTCCATCTTAACGATAAGTTGAACTCTTATTTGACCATAATATTGTTACTAATTTCTGGATACCCAAGTAGCCTTTCACCCAACTCTCTTAAATTCCTGTTCAATCTTATCTACACCTCGCAAGATTTGGGAACTTGAGTTGGCCAGTCAAAATCTATTTATAGCTTCTATCAAGTAATCTGACTCTCTGAATGGGTTAATTCTCAAGAGTTTCTTCAATTTCTTGCCCTGATTAATGTAATGTTTTTATCTTACATTCAACCGTTAAGTAAGTATTAAAAACTCAGAATATTAAAAACCAAGAATCAGATATTCTTTATTCATTTCTGAAAATAATTCTTTCTCTTCTTTTTTTCTAGGGTTGGTTAAATATCTATCTCAATAAGCTGCTCGTGAATAAATATGCTAATCGAATGAAATGTCTATTGAAAAGTTCAAAGGGTTAAAGGTTTGTTTTGATGATCATTTGTTTTGAAACTCACATTTCCTTTTCCATTCTTTTCAGTACAAGCATGCAGCATTGCTTTCTGTGTGGTTAACATGTCGTATTTCATCATTAATCTTGGTCAAGTTAATGATAGAAAATTGAATGGCAATAAACGGATAAACCTGAACGCTCACATACACGCACACCAAAACCAACAAAAAGATAAAGCAAAAGAGTCAAATCAATCAAAGTAAAGTCCAACCAAAGTAAAATGAGGTACAAAATCCAGGGGACAAGCAAAGACAAGCAAAAAGGCAATCAGTTAAAATAATGTTTCTATCATTGTCTAACTAAAGTCAAGACATAAATGTATACACATGGATAGGAAAGTAAACAAAACTGTGATAACTGTCAACAAATCTTGAATGAACTGTAAGAATTAATTTACAGTTAATATTGAAATGTTGAAACTCTTCAACAACGTCATCCTCGCTATCAATCATGAAGGAGCAAAAGTAAACACAGCCAATAATAATAATAATGGTTACAACAAGAAAAAAAAGACATTCAACTCTGACTGCAAAAAAATATACAAGTCAACATACAATGGAGGAGAAAATTTTTATTAAATCGTCTCAACAGATTAAATGAGATTTACCCATTTTGAATAAATACATTTGGTAAACATTTGGATTCACCAAATTTGATTTCATATTGAACCTGCTGATTATGTGTACATTCAACTCAAACATGGGAAATGTATTTTTCACCATTATTTTTGACCATGATTGGCTTTAGTTGACTCTCATCTTTTACCCATTTAACCTCTAATATCCGGTAATCACGCTATCGAATGACTTTAATAATGTTTGGTAAATAGCTTCAACACAATCTAAATACACATTACCTTAAGTTGGTTAAAATCTTTCTCATGAAAATAGCTGAAAATAATGAACAAGGAAATGAGAATGAAAATAAAGATAAAGGCATAATATGAAATCAAGGCAAGGAACAACAAAAAACATTGCAAAGACTCCCAAAGTAATCAGTAATGGACAAATTTTTGGAGGTTTTACCTGATGTACCGAAACAAGGGCCAACAGCGTTTAATCATTCAATTAAACGCAAGATTATCTTAATCTATTGATTTATTGTGGAAACAGTTATTATCGTTAAGTTTTCTATCACCATTAACTTGATTATAATCACAATGTATAAACATATTGATATTGATTTACTTCATTTTTTGCTAAATTATTGTTTTTTCTTCTTCTTTAGGTTATTTTCCCTGTTATAATAATAACTTACAAATATTTTTTGTTTTCATAAACATCATATAAACCAAGAACATGAGGATGCTCAATTAGTTTCATTATTGCAATTTCACGTTCAACCTGGAAAGAGAAGGAAACAAAAAGGAAAATGATTAGCAATTCAATTTCAACAATTTACTGTTAAATTTAACGATTTGGCTCAGCGAAACACCAATCAGTGATGGATAACCAAGCAAAGATTGAACAAAGACCAAACATCAAAAACATTAACATTCAGATGTATTGATTAATTTAATTTGGCAACATTAATCGTGTTCGATGGCATTCAGAGAAATGTTTCGTTAAACTTCAAGTTAACCTCATGGAATTGATAAATCACTACTTATTTAATGAACATGATTCAAGTCAACTTGTCATTCCCATGATGGACATCCAACAATAGATTTGACGATTTGTAATGATTAAGATGATGAATATAAATGATTCAGAGATTGCGTGACTCCAACTTGCTGAACAGTGTTCAAATCTTTCATCGACTTGGATAATTCTTAATTGTCAGAGAACTCGATTGGCAATGATAACTGAAGCAGCAGAAACAAGAGGCTCAAGTAAATACCAATTGTGGATAAAATGAAAAGTTGAATGAACTAACGTTAACCTGAACAAGCCAAACAAACCCAAGACTAACAATGGTAATTGGAAAATTTGAACACAATCAATTTTTATTGAAAAGGCGCAAAATCGCAATGAAACATTCCTGTAAAAATCAAGAATAATCAGGCCAATTAAAGGTTGATCAATTTCGAGGATTATTTAGTCTTGGATTGCAACCAGTTCACATTGTGATAATTGAAAACAGCTCTTGATCTCAATTTTGCGAAATTTAATAGAGTCAATAATAATGTTGATTTAAATATCAAACAACATTGAAGAGCTTTTTATTTAATCAATTGAAATTTATGTAAAGCAACCCTTCAACGTTGATCAACTATTCACTTGCTATTAGAGATGCTTGAGAAGTCTTGAAAAAAAATCAACACAAGTTGAGTGAAATCATATTATTTATCAAATTTTAATAAAATGTCATCTTCTCGCGATTGTTTTGCTTCACTTGGAAATGTTTTTCATAATGAATCTTGATTTTTCAATGTGAAAAGTAAATTAAATTTGAAATGAAATTGTAATGAAATAAGGCAAATTTTCGTTAATATCTCATTATTATAGATACATTATTAATAGAAGTGAATGTTTGTAGAGTTGATTGTAAATTGGATTCAAGTTGGCTGTTGAAATGAAAATAATGAAGCATGTTGATCTTTGATCTAATGATGATTGACACTGTTGGACAAAATAATTATCAAGTGGTCAACAAGGTTGATGAATCAATTTACACTGACATCTACTTTTAAGGCCTAATGTTGTTCATTGGCTATTCAATGTTATTAATAATGAAAAGGAATGAAATATAATGGTGAAGAAGAAAATAGACAGAAAAAAGGAGAAAGATGACAAATTCAGTGGACATGAGTATTGAAAGATTTAATATTCAGAGTTAACATGGGAAACTGGTTTGAGTTACAACGGGATGGTGTTCATGTAAAGGGTTGCAGGTTTTACTGTCTGTTCATGTTGAAGGACGTTTACAATGAGATTGCTTATAAGATGGATGAAAAGATGAGAAATGATGATGAAATTGGGTGAGAAACTGTAAGATCTAGATAATGTTGAAACTAAGTTACTTGATTCGTTTCGTCAACGATCGATAGAATCGATTGGCAAAATAACAACGGAATAGATGAAGAGAGAAGAAGAAGGAAAAAGAAGAAGATGAGAATTATTTTGACGGATTCCTAAAACTGGTTAACAGGCAAAAATAAAGAAATAAGAAGATAACTGAATGTTGTTACGTCTTTCAGGGTAAATATGGACCTTTTTATATTATCTTTCATTCCCCTTCAATCTAATAAATCTTGATCATATCAATTCCCAACTGGATGACGTTTCTTTCCTCTTCATCATTGCTAATGTTCATCAAATTTTTCTTCTCCATTCAGTAAATACATTTTAATCTTTCCTTGTTTGTTTGTTTTCATCGGCCAACATCATCGATATTTCAATTTTGAAGGGTTCAAAATTTCATCGACACTTTATTCAATCAATTGTTAATAAATGGTAATAATAGTTCTTGGAGGTTGAAGTAAAAGTGTTAACAGATTGTTTGGGTTTTGGGTTTTTGCTTTACTGTTTTTTGCCAACATTTAGGTTTCTTGTTTTGGATGTTTTGGGTTTTTGTTTTTACTTCACTTTTATTGGGTTTTTTCTGGTTATTAGGATAAATTAATAATCATTATGGAGATGGACTTACCTTTTGTAAAACTGATTCTGAGAGTTTTTCACGATTGATTATTTTAACAGCAACTTTTTTACCGGTAACACAGTGAACACCAAGTTTAACCAAACCTATTATCAGGTCAAGTTATTGGGTTAGTCTGGTAATCAGCTTCATTAGATAGATGTTTGACTTACCTGTTTGACCTTTACCCAGAGTCTTTTCAAGTCTGTAAGGTCCAACATATTGGTAATGGTGAAGATCTCTCTCCTCTCGAGCATTGGTTTCTCGTGTTGAGGACATATTACTTGCACTTGATTAACACATGTACGTTATATGTTGATTAAAATGGATTAATGAGTGATGCTTAGTAAACCTAATGACACTTAATTTTGACGATTTCGGGCTGATTTTTTTGGAGGCAATTGGAACAATATGAACTTAACTATTATGGAAGAAAAATACTTATTTTGTTTGCTGTTTGGTTACGCTTTGCTTTGGTTTGGCTGATTAAAAAGATTAACCAATCGATTTGATTGATGGTTTGTTAGGAAAAATAATGATGACAAGAAAATGATGCTGGTCCTGATGATTGTAAACAAATAAGAATCACGGATTAACCAGTTTTTCCTTGAGATGAGGATGGCAATGAAAAAATGCTTTACTCCTGGTTAGTGTTGAAACATTCACCATAATCAATTATTTTCTGGTTAACCTTTTTTTCTTACTCTGACTTTGGCTGCTTGGCTGACAATTGTGTTATTATGGTTAACAAAATGAAATTATATCAAGCGTTAGGATGGGAGACACTTGATAATTTAAAGATAACCTAATAATTGTCATTCACTGATTGTTGTCCTTTTCCCTTTCAATTGGTCTTGTTATTGTTGTTGTTCACGTTGACTCCTTTTTGGTGATACCTTTTCAGGTTAGATGACATTTTTTATTTTCTGGTCACAACAAGATGTTTCCCATGGATTAAACCGATTCTTATTCCTTAGGCTTAACTCTAAACACTTGACACCAACATTATGGAAACTGGTTAACACTGGTGTTGAAGGGTTTGGTTAAAAGTGAACACAATTGTATGGCTTGTTTCATATTGATGTTGGTAAACAACACTGTTAATACACTTTTAAACAATCTGGTTTCTGTCTTTTCGGTTTGTCCTTTCAATGTCGATGGTGTGTTATGTTGATGGTTAAACTGTAAGGATAAGGTGTAAATAAAAAACAAAAAATAAAAGATGAAACTAAAATGAAAATGTTTCTTCCCTTCTTCTTGTCCTGCTAATAATAAATAAGAGATTGGAAGAAGGAGAAAAAGAAGAAAATGAGGAATACAAAACCGACCTTAAATATATATTCGAGGTCATCAATGAGCAGCATCCGTGTTCATTTGTTGGAAAACAAAATTCACCCAAATAATAATAATAATAGTAAAGATAATCTTTCCTTTGCTTCCCAGTCAAACTGGGAATGATCAATATTCTCATATAATCTACAGCTCAATAGATGGCGTTTCTTTACTGCTTGTTTACACTTTACTTTTTTTTATTTTTATCCGTTAATGTCTGAAACTTTATTCAATCAAATGGTTCTTTCAAATCGTTTATCTTTTTGTGTGTATCTTTTACAAAGATTAATGTATAAGATACTGCAGTAAAGAGGTACAGAGAACCTGAAGGGACAATGCCCACTGGAGGGCACCACAGAAAAATTTTGATCAAATTGAATGGGAAAACTATTTTTAATTTTTTTACAAAAAAATGAAAGATTAAAATTAAAGGTAAATCACAGTAAAAATGCGACAACTAGCGCTTGAGGTGGGCATTGTCCCTTACTAACATCAGTACCTCTCAATTGCTGTAT
This sequence comes from Tetranychus urticae, assembly GCF_000239435.1. The sequence continues at coordinate 1,236,776 of NW_015449945.1, read as the reverse complement.
CTTATGCTTTAATCTTTGATCTTTTACATCTTTTTCTAGTTAATTATCCAAGTAATCAGTTGTGTAATCCAGCTAATTTCAATTTAAACCTCAGCCAGTCTTGGATCAAGGAAGTCTTTTAACATCGATCTTATAATATTGGATTGTTGGATAATTATTATTGTAATACAGATGATTACAATTCCGTGTTATATAAACTCAATCTAACATTGTGGATATCATTATCACCAACCATGGTCATTAATTTTCATCAACAAGCCTTAGAATGGGTATAAAAATTGTAATTAAAAGAGCTTCAACCATTATCTCAAGACTAAGAATTGACCCGGCTTCAAATTGCTGTACTAACTGTTAATACAACTGTAACTGTTATTGCTGGTCTTTGTGCAGTTTTAGTTTAAGTGTTGTCTATTTTTGAGTATCAATTCAAAGAAAATCTTTTAAAATATAATCCGTCATAAATTTAATCAATTAAAATCCTGGAGCTCGGAATGGTATCATTGAAAATTAGTTAACCAATAAAGTGGTTAGAAAGAAAGTGTTAACATGGCAAAAAATGAACTCTCAAGGAACAATGAAATTATGAGGCAATTAATTAGCAGAACTTGAGGCTTTTTACCAGCTATTATTATTGTAACAATTAATGAAAGGTTAAAACAAAAAGCAAATGTTACAGCTAAATTGATTCACCGATTTAACAGGTTGATTTACCAAATTTAGTTATAACCATGCACATCAGATGGCGTTACTTTTTCAATGGTGGTTTCGCTTTTAATTCAATTTAAATTAACAGAAAAATCTTTGATTTGTTTCGTGTTTAAAAACAATTGACACAAGATTGATTGAATAGTGAGCTTGAACAATGAGGAAAACAAAATAAGGAATTTGATTCAGTGCATTTCTACCTGATAAAAGTGGACGATCCATTGATAATGTTAAATTTAATCGATCTCTTTGATTGCTAAAACCAAAGAGTAATTATTACTCTTTGGCTAAAACACACTGTATTAATCTAAATTTCATTGTATCTTGTCCAACATAAACTTTAATATTTAGCTCTAAATGTTCAAATTCAAATTCTCACAATACTTCTTACCGTTAGAAAATCAGTTTTTATCACGTTCTTGAAAGATTTGACTCTACAGCTGTTAAGCTGTAAACTAACCTATTATTAATAGTTCAAATGCAAGTAAAAATGTTTCTTTTATTCACTATAGAAGCCTTTTTTTACAAAATTATTTCAACATTAAGCTTTAAATCAAATGAAAAGATGATATTTTTCATTGCTGATCTCAGATTTTTTTTCACTTTAACAAGATTCGCTTTAAACTGGCACGACAGTAAAGTGGTGAAAAATACCCAAAAGAGTTTTACTCTCAACAATACTATCTTGAAGCGATCATCATCACTCTCATCTCATGATTAACTTGAACAACAACAACAACGTAAGTACATTTCAATCTCTTAGCCAAGTTCATCCTTGAAAATTTACAATATTTACATTTAATTTAATAATGGTGAAAATAATGTTTGCAGATATCATATCAAACTGGTGACCCTTTACATGCCTCTTTTGCCCAATTAATCTTGTACAAGAACGGAATTCCAGAAACAAGCTGAAAGAATCTGGTCATACCTGTGTGAGTCTCAGCATGAACATGTGAAAGATAAGAATGGCTGGAAAGAAGCAACAGAAGAAGGAGCAGAAGATGAAGCAGAAGATGAAGCAGAAGATGAAGCAGAAGATGAAGCAAAAAAAGCCAAAAGGATGATTCAGAAGATACCCTCAAGGCCGTTGTAAAGTTTAAATGATGCTTTAAAATCAATGATTAAACCACTGAAAAAAGGTAAGTTTGAAAAAAGTGTTTGGTTAGAGTGCAAGGATACAACAAGTTGAGAGGAAAGAAAAATTATGACAAGTGAATTTATTAAACATTAACATATCTAATCCTAGCAGACTTTACTCACATTGAAACCATTTTGTTAAACATGATATTAATTCAAGCTAAATTTCATCCTCAGGTCAGGCCAAGACGTAATTGTCCATTTAGGCTGTACAATCAATCTTGATGCCCTTCCAATATGGCTAAACTCATGATTTATACCAGACTTGTGCTTAAGGCCAAACCGATTTACATGTACAAATGTTCACCCAATGGAGTTGACCTGACTCATGATCTCTCTGGAAATGGTCACTATAATGGTTGCGTCTAATGGACATTACAGCCAAGATGAAGACTAGACAGACCAAGATGACAAAGCCAAGGACCCAGTAAAGACATTTTCACCAAGCGATCCACACTTTTCTCAGGCCTTTGCCTTTTCTTTTCCCATTAACATTTGCTATTACCAAGTGTTACACAATTGCTGCTTGTTGCTGTTGATCAGCTAGCACAATTTATTAATTATTTCATCCCAAGTGGCTTGGTTGATAATAATGGAGAGCAAATTGAAAAACGATTAAGCCTCAATACAATTATAATAATGATGTTTTTTGCTTGAGTTGCAATGTAATGATGAAAAATGGAGGGAAGCAAGAAAACATGAAAATCATTTAACCTTTTCATTATAATTATTGAAAAGATTACATGTAAATTATCATTAGCATGGAGACACAAAATTATATTTTTATCAATACAAATGTTCATCATCTTTCCTTTATTAATAGCATTTGAAAATGGCTATAAAATTATCTTTTCTTTATTTTCATTCATCAATCGTTGGATATTGTTAATGTTCAAAGGGCTTATTAATTGTATATTTATTCAGTGTAAATTGAAGTTTACCTCAATTGAGTGACTGTGATTGGCGAATTATGTTAACCTTTTCAATTTACTGGTTCAAACGTAAAGGTTAGCTTAATTGTCAGTAAGGCATAGAGAAAAAAATGAAATAATCATTTGATTCAATCGACTGTAATGTTAACCATGTTTTTGTTTGTACCTTTGATTGTCTCTTAAATCATTTATTGTTCCAATTGATTTGCTCAGCAAATGATAGACTATGAACTTTATCCAATTTTTCATTTATCACCACTCATTGTGAATCTGTCTGTCCATTAATCGATGTAATCTATTAAGATTTTCAAATCTTTCAACCGCCATTTGTAGTCTGGTGCTGAAATTGCCAGTCAAACAACGCTTTTCATATTGAATAATTTCTCAATTCCAGTGATAAATTGTCAATTATGTGTATATCAAGATGATAATTAGAAGCATTAGCTAGTAAACAATTTGGGAATATTGACCTTAAAGCCTAAGGGCGTTAAGAGCAGCGTGAAAGTGAAATTGTTATTGACAAAAAATGGCTAAATATCACCAAGGAAAAGGTTGACTATTAATAAAAATGGGATTCGGTTTAATAGTTGCGGGTAAATTGTTTGTCCGTGCTTTAAACATTTCTTATCAATTGTAAATTAAAATCATAATTGTTAAGGTAGAGTCAAGTGTTTGAATCAGCAAAAATGGTAACGTTTTTTTTTGCTTGCGCTTAACATGCAGCTTGGGAAATCAGCTTTGTTGACTTGACTCATTGTGTTTCCTTTGTATAACTTGGTCAAATCGTCTTTGGCTTGTCTCTTCATCAATCAATTATAATTCAACGGAAAAAGGGTTGAACATGTTTGCTTTTTCATCCAACACCAACTTGTATCTTATGTACAGCTTACAATATATAGTTTCAAAGGGAAACCCATGAAGTATATTGATCCAAAGGAAGTTTACGGGTACATTTATTGGTAACAGTCTCGATCTGAGGACAAAGGTTGAGCTTTTACATATGTCTTATATTCCACACTTTTTTTAACCAATGGCATTGAATTGAAAACATAATTAAGTAAACAAAATATTTTTAGTTTAGTCTACTGTTCATTAACCGTGGAATTAAATTAAGGTGTTTAGCAAAATTGACTCCTGGATGTTCCTCATTTAATTGTTCGAACTTAGGAACAAAATTTCTTAGTTTTAAAGCATTGAAAAACTAAAAATTTGAATTCATACTAATCAAATCAAACTAAAGGAAAGGAAACAATAAGTCAGACGATATCGGCTAACCAGGCAATACTCTCAACTCATCTGTGTTTGGTTTTATTATATTTTAACATTTAATTTAACAATTAATTGAATTGAATTTTAATTTGTGTAACACCATTCTATTCTCAGCATTCAAAGAGACATCAGCTATTGGATAATAATTTAAATGTCTTTGAAACAGGTGTGAAAGCCCCTCCTCTGTCCTCAGATCGAGACTGTTACCCATTTATTAATACAATGTACTTTACTCAATCTGAAGTAACAATTATTTAACAAGTCAAGGTTAATCGCCAAGTAAACTAATCAGATTAACAATAAATCTCTTCACAGTAAAATCCGATAAATCATCATCTTATCTTGATCACAATTCAATCCAAGGTTTTTTTTGAATCACAAATTAAACAGGCAACAGTATGACAAAACAAAACAAAAAAGAAAGGCAACAGCAAAAATTGCGACCATTTTTTCTTGACTAGCGACAGCGAAATAAGTTGATACATAACCAATTAACATTACAAGTTCAATCATTAATAATATCTTAATTGTAAACAGTCAAAATCCCAAATCAAATTACTAGATAATAAGCACTAAAAGCAAACAAAATAAAAAAACTTGTCAAACGGCTTAAAATCAAAATTCTCATGAAAATGGTGCAAATACTAAAATAAAGTACAACAGATGGCGTTGATCCTAATTATTTTATAAAAAATTGATAAAAAGCGAGAAAAAATTTCGATTAAAATATTGTTTACAAATTAATAAATTGTTTAAAAGATGAAATTCATCCAAAGTTAATTTTAATTTAGTTTAAATTAGACAACAAATTTGTAGCGCAAACTCAACATCTAATGGACTCCACAGGATAACATATCAATTCAATTGGTAATCATAATCAACAATGAAAGTGAAATTTTCTTCATCTCTTACCTGTCTTACTAGCTCAACCTGTTCTCACTCGCCCACCTAAACACCTTCCCGTTTCCCCCTCTTTACCTGTTTATCTTCTTCTTCTTCCTTCGTTACTCTCCCATTCATAGTTTCATTTGTCAGATAACAATTTTTGCCTTTTTCTCATTCTCTCTCTCTGAGTCTTTTTTTATATCATCGCCATCATCTTCCAATCTTCCTTCATCTTCTCTCTCTTTCTCTCTCTTTTACCTTTCTTCTTCTTGTCTCTCGTCATCAACAGATGATCCCAAGAAAGGGATTTTTTCATCAGATGATATTCAGCCTGTTTCTTCCCATAATCAGACTGTCTTTCATCTCTTCTCTGTCTAAATTTTCTCTCTTTACTTTTCTCTTCTCTTGCAACTTTTTCTTTCTTTTAACTTATTTCTTTCTTCTTCTTTTCTCTCTCTCTCTCTCTCTCTCTTTCCTTCCCTTTCTACTTACCTTTCTGAGTCTCTTGCCTTTTCTTGTTGTTGTTTGATTGTCTTCATTGATACCTTCAAATCGGTAAAATTGTATTACACCAAATAAACAATAAACAACAATAAAACACAACAATCAACCTTGAATCAACACCATCACCATTACATTAACACCAACCATAATTCACACTGTAACTATCATCAACCATCACCAAACAATCATCAAAAATTGATCAAAACTCATCAACAACAAAAAAGTGTCTACAATATTACCACATTTGTTGCCCTAGACGCAACTTTTTTTATCCAATCCATCAACAGCATTTTAATATTTTACGTTTTCTCATCTTTTAACGTTTACCTCAACATTTTGTCTGTGAATTTTAATACAGTGGACATTAATTATGACCAATTATCAAGAGTGTCAAGTTTACCAATTGAGCCGATCAATCATAATTTAATTTGGTGAACCAGCATTTGTTTTTGTTTGTGTTTCCTCTTCTCAACCAGAAAGCAACATCAAACTCATTTCAACCCATTATTAGCATCATTTTTTCACCACCATTTGACTTTACCATCAAAAACCATCATCACTCTCACCTCTATCATTAACACCATCAAATCAACAGGTTAAAGGGTAAAATGTCAACAACACCAACCACAACCAAATATCTTGTTGTTGTTTATGTTGTCACTTCTGGACTTGATGAAGGTGATCTTGGTTCGGATGAGGAAGAAATAGTTTTATTAACATGGCTTGTTATTGATGTAACCAATTGCAAGGTAAGTGTCAATCAACAATTAACATCATTGACATTCATATTTGTGAAACGCCAAAAGTGAAATCATCAAAAAGTAAAAGGTAAAGGCTAGAAATGCGAAAATTGATAAACTCTGAAAGTTAATATTCAAAGTTAATATTCAACTTTGGATGACAAGAGTCAATATTTGTCTTGATCGTCATCATCATTACTGTTTACCTAAATATCATAATAATTGAACGATTGTCGATAATGAACAAAAAAACGAGAAAAAAAACATTCAACAATTTCTTATCGTTTCATTTTTACCTTCACATAATAACTTGTTTTACTGTGACGTTAGTTTATTATATTGTTATTTTATTTCAGGTAAAAAAATGCTTTCAATGTGAGTTCAAATCAAATATAATTTTCCCATTTACTTTTCATTGGAAACTCTTTTCTTCCTCAAAATTATCATAAAATTGTTATTGGAATAAAGTTTACTTTTTCTTCCAAAAAAAATTGAAACAAAGAAGATGAACAAATTTCTCTCTTTTCTTCCCACCTTTTCTTTCTTTTCATCTTCTTCTCTGATTGAAACTATTCTCAACTTTCCTTATTCTCATCGTTTACTATAATTATACAAACCCTTGGCCTAATAGCTGTTAACCTTACAAGGTTGATACAAACCCAGCTTGAGTAACCCAAAGTTAAACCAAGTTGACCAACTTCAGGTTGTGTAGTCTATGAATCTTGTGACTCTTGTCCCATCTAAAAAAACATGTATTTCAAGTACCTTTCAGGTTGAATGCTTTCATTTGGACGATTAAATTATCGTCATCATCATCCTAATCTTCATAGTCACAATCTTCATAATCTTCATCAAAGCAAAGAGTAAAGAAGAAGAGACTGCGATGAATAAAATACCGATTTGTTGCTGTATAATAGCACTGGTGATGCCGAGTTAATAAAATTTTTTATATTGAAATTTGTACATGATTGAAATCAGAAACATTCATAATTATTGCGATCTTTATTATAATTAAATATGTCAGTTACATTACCTGTTTATTTCACTGATAATGTTGAATTTGAACTTATTGGGAACCGTACCCAAGACTGAGAAATCTTCTTACCACTAGGCTTATTGACATTCGGGAGATTAACTCGCATGTCGATCTAACCAGATATGAAAGACAAATGGTCAATTTATGAATATTTTTCATCACGGACACAAATAATAGAGAGTGATTTTTATATATCTAATGGACAGTTCCTAGTCACATCATGTCTTGGTGAATAATACGCATTCTAATTTCTAGGATGTTTATCATCGTAATCAATGTACTACTCAATAAACACTACTTACAGTGATGATCAGATGCTTGGATACAACTGTACTACCAG
>NW_015449945.1:1196288-1229125 GCF_000239435.1 Tetranychus urticae | reverse complement strand
ATCGCAGTCTCTTCTTCTTTACTCTTTGATCAAAGTCTTTCCAAAGTCTAGCAAGGTTGATCAATCTTTCAACCTAACAAAGTGACTCTTGTCCCATCAATTTTAATCCACATTTGGGTTTACTTTCAGCTTTTCAGTTCAACATTTTTCCATCTTTTTTCACATCTTTAACCTTTCAGATCCAATGTTAATTTGCGTTTTAGCATCACTTTGAAACCTTTAATAATTAAATTCAACTTACATTTTTATTTGAAAAGGAAACAAAAAAATTATAAAGTTTATAAGCGGGAAAATACATTTTTCAAAATTTACGTTTGTTCGAAAATATTATCATCTTTATTCATCTTCATTGCTATCATTATCATCTTGTTAATATTCTGGTTGAATATCATTAGTTTCACATGACAATATTTACATTGATTAAAATTGAAAATGAATCTTTCAAACTTTTACCTTTTTTTCACTATTCACAATGTTACAGGTTTGCTTGACTTGTTTTCCGTTCAAATCAAATATTCACTCATTAAATTCAAGTTTAACTACTTTACAATCACAGAGTAATGATAATCATTGTTAATTATCTAATAGTCGTCCATTAATCATCCAATAATCATTTGATGATTATTCAAATTGAATTGATCAAAACATCTTTCGCCTATTCAAAGTCTTTGTAAATATATCATTAATTCAGTAATATTAATCAAAAAGTCACCAAGTCTCCTGACTGAGTTTATTGTCATGAATGAGAAACTTTTAGTTCCAATAAATTGATTGGCAAAGAAACGACAATCTAATGATCGAGAAATGCAAAAAATTGTAAAAATTAAACTCATATTGACAGTTAATAATGATGTAAAAACAAGAAAATGAAAGTTGATTTTTTCGAGGAAGATTTCAAAGTTAAATTGTTACATGTTTTGAATCAATTTGTGTTTACCTTGGAATGTCAAATGAAGTTAGAAAAGATCGATTTAACTGGCGAAATGATTTGAAATTATTATGATTGTTGTTAACCAAATGATTTGAGAAACATTTTAAGGTTTGATTGAAAAATATAAAAAAAAAGATAAGATGAAAATCATGTTATCATCCATTTCAATTGCATTTATACAAATGATTACTCTTTTTCATGTATAATTGATATCTTTTTACTTCATCTTTGTTCATCTTCAACTTGTTCAATTCCCTGACAAGCATAGTTACCCTTTTTTTTACCATGTTAATGGTATTAAATCAGATTCAATGAACTTTCCCACTTCTTTTTCTCTCTCCTTACCGGCCTTGATGAGCCCATTTCAAGGGCAACCCAGTGGCTTCTCAGTGTTACTTGGTGTGGTGCACTTGGTAATCATGAGAGTTGCTAAATCATCATGGAAAATGATCACAATTTTGGTTAACATTTTTTGCACAATTAATAATTAACTTGCTTCCTGATTAATTGCTTGCATTGCTTGGCTGGCCTCAGTCTATGAAGTTGTAACCTCAAAAGTTGCCCCATTTTCAGGTTTCTTGGTTAAACTCTCATTGGACTTGTCACTCTTTTTTACGGTCAATCTTGCCGTCAATTGAGACGTTTAATTTTTTGACCCGACTTCTGTCATAATTTGATCAATCAAGCAAAACCTTTTGTCTTTTTTTTCTTGAGACAATGAGATGGAATTAATGGTGATTTAAGTTATCCAGAAAAAAAGTTATTGCCAGTTCTCTTGACGTAGATGCACTGATGTAACTTGAACGGGGAATCAAGTGTAACAGGTAAACAAGGCAAAAAATACAAATTATTGGTATTCAGTTAAGGTCAATGATGATTGTCACAATAATGTCAAAAAGTTAAGCGCTAAATATTTTTCAGTTGACATTAAAGTTGTACAGTCAATCAAAGGAAAGTTAATCCAATGAATAAACAGTTTTCTGTAGGATTGGTTAAAGGTTTAAATGAGTTGAAGGGGAAATTGGTTTGTATTACATTTCAAGGCAACTTTGATTGTCGACTGATCATTATTAGTTAATCATCTTAATCATTTAAAGATGATTTCAGTTGATTTCTAACGATTGTTTTGATTGTTGCTTTTGAAAGTGAAAACAGAGTAAAACAAAGAAAGGCAATTAAGATGGTTGTACAACAGGCTAATCAAGTTGACTGTGTGTGTGTCTTTCAAAGTGTAAATTAAGTGAAACGTTTGATGATTACAGAGAAGGAAAAACAATGAAGGAAGACAATGAGGACAAAGACGATATTTTAAGGTAAATCGTAATTTAAAAACAGCATTAACGCATTTTGTTTCAAACTTGATTCACACTTAATGGTTTTTGATCAGGTTAACCATTATCAGATAATCAAAGAATCATGATTTCTTCTCTTTTTTTGCCAGGGTTGCCATGTTAGACTAAATTGACTTGATAATCAAGACAATTTGATACAAATACGGATAGTTATTATCACAATTAACTCGATTAACGTGATTAATATAGCCATGAAAATTGAGTTGTAAACATTTTTTAAAAAGTCAACGCTATTTAATGATTGAACATCAATTGACCATTGTGAATATTTAGCCATTGGATTGGAGTTATCAACAATAATGTAACTTGTTTTTATGTTGTTAATAATTTAATGAATTGTTGATGTCGCCGTATCAAATGTGATTTAGTTTGTGCTAAGGCTTGTGAATTTGCATGCACCATGTAATTGACACTCGACAAGTGGTCATTTTCATTGAGACAACGCATAAGTTAATTTAATTTTCAAAGTTCTCAGACTTCTGTTATCATTAACTATGATTTGTTACTTTTGGTAATGATTTAAGGATGATGGCTTCTTCTTTAGTAGTTTAGCTGGTAACAATTTACATTTGTTTTTCCTCAGTCTGCAACTTTGGTCATTTGATCTTCAATGATTAAAGTTCACTTTCTACTTTCTTTTTCAATCCAGTTTCCATTTATCATTCAGCTCAGCTTGATGTTTAAACATTGGTTAAAAATTAGAAGAAAAAAACTTTAAATTGATTGTAACCGTGATTCCTTAAATATTCCAGTTTAACCAAAAAGAAAAGCTTTCTTGAAAAATTTCAATGCTAACGGAAATGTTCTGACATAACGAGGACCATAACCAAAGGGATAACTTGGAGGATAAATTGGAATACAATTTGCTCCAATTTCATGAGCTAATCCATGGACACTTTCAGATGGTGTAGTTGAAGCGGAGGCTGGTACAGTTTCCTTGTTTAACGATGATCCATGAGGAACAAGAGCGTGTCCAATCGCCGATTTGCCCAACGGAGGAGGATAAACGACTTTACAGCATGAATAGGCGATCGGTCCAAGTTTAGGATAACGTCGGGTCGAGTGATGGTGAAGCAAAAGATGATGATGATGCAGAGGAGGAACAACTGGATGGTTAATAGGATGATAGGCAAATCGATATGGATGAGCGTGATGGTGATAATGGTTGTGGTTAAGATGATGAGGTATTACATGGTGGAGATCTCGATGAGGAAGATGAGGAAGATGTGGGAGATTAGGAAGATATTGATGATGTGGTGCTGTCATGATGAGTTGCTCGTCAAAAATGGGATAATTTGAAAGGTAAGGCTTTTTATCCAGTGGTGAGGAAGATGACGCTCCATTGTTTAATTCCGATTTGGTGGTTTCTTTTGTTTCCTTAGTTCTTACTTTGGCCTCTGTTGAGCCAACCTTCGAAGGTTCAGCGTTTAAAATGTTTTTAGTGTAATACCAGCGACCAGGGTCAGGCATTCCAAATAAAGGTTCTTTCACTGATTTATCTGGAAATTCTTTCAAGTCAACACTAACATTGTTGCCAATTTTGCTATTATCAAGATTATTGTTAGAATAATTATCACCATCATTATCACTATTATTTGCATTTTGTTGGTTAATCATTGGTTGACTAGTTGGTAACAATGATTTTGAGTTCGACACAGGAAAGCCAAGATCTCTGTTAACCATTCTATCCATGTTACCTTGGCGATTGCGATTTAGGAACCAATTATTGTCATAATAAACTGATCCTGGAGATTGATTTTTTTGCTCAAATTTTCCAGTTGCATCGTCTTCTTTGATACTGTCATCTTCATTTACTTCAAGCGAGCTCTTCTCTGATTTGATCTATTTAAGGTAAAGAAAAATAAATCAACATTAGACATTTAAATGTTTCATTCACCTTTTGTCTTTGGTTTGTTCATAATTACCTGTTTATTGATTGGAGAATGAATTTCAAAAGATTGAGTTGGCTTTTTAAATCGATTGAAAATATCCTCTACAAATGCTGAATCATTTGCTTTTCCAGATGAAGATAACAACCGATAGTTCCATAAACCATTTTCATCGCCATCAACAGTTTTATTAGTGTTACCATTGTTGCCATTGTTTTTACCCGATTCAATTGAATCTGAACTCAATGAGATTAAATCTTTGATGAAAGGATAAATTGGCTGTTTAACTGTTGTACTTTGTTGACGTAAAACAGAGAAGCGTTTAGGTTTATTGTTGACTTCAATTAAATCACTGGAAACATTAAACCCATTTGTTGAAGTTTCCAGGGTAGTTAAATTACGAGGTGATAACAATGGTGTTAATAATCCATCATGGTAAGCCGATGATTTACCAGTGGCTAATATCATTTGAAAATGGGCATTAGAAGCACAAAATATCACAATAATCAAACAGTAACCAATGATGATATCAATCAATTGAAAGTATAATAAACATGTTGAATGTAATTTAAGCATCTCATCAATAGTGGTGCAGTTGGGTTTTAATCTTGAACAAGATTGAAACACTAATCAATGGAAGCCAAATTGTAAACTGAAATGAAAAGTAAAAGAGAGAGAGAAAGAAAAAATTGATTAAAACAAAAATAGCTACATTAATTTAGATGTTAATTACTAATTAGAACTGTTGTCTGATTGATTTTCTGAAATTGCTCAAAAAAATATCAACTCATTCCAACTCTTAATCTCAATTTGGTGAATATTTTTCATTTTGATTGTGACTTTTCTCTCTCTCTCTCTCATGGGTCCAGTTCTGTATGAGCAAATTCAAATAATTTGACAACTTTTTGGACTGATTATGGTAAACAATTAAAATCTACTCACCTTTATCCTTACAATCTCACTTTTCAATTTCATGTCTTCATAATCAGTTGAGTGAGAAATGTAATAAGAAAAGATTTTCTTTTACTTTTCCATTTGAAGATTCAAAAATAATGGGAAAAATATTTTTCCCATTTTTTGTCTTTTCATTGAAAAATTTCTTTGTGCTTCCAAAATATCTTCTCGTTATTCAATATTATTCAGCATTATTATTGCCATAATCATTAAAAAATGATATCATAAGTATATCTGATTATTAAGCAGCCATTCTGTAAAAGAAAGAAGATAACAATGAGTTAATAATGAATTAAGATTCAAAAGGTTTCACTAGTTAAGAGTTACACTGAACACAACAAAAAAAATCATAAAATCACCTTTTGTTGAATTAAATGGATTAAATTAAATTTGAATGTTTCAATGTTGACAAAACAAGGAGTTAACGAGAGTTATTAACGGTTATTGAAGGAAATCAAAAATGCTGTCAATAGATTGGATTGTGTTTAGTATTTCAAAAACAATTAATTTGTCATTAAGTTTCATTCACTCTTGCCCATGCAAATAATTAGATACTAAAAGGGTCACGTGGGTTCATTGATTAACTCGTTTTCATGATTTGCTGATAATCAATTAAGATGGAATTGAGAAAGTTAAAGTGAGAATGTTATTTAGATTCAAAAAAAGCAATGAAATGTTGATGCTTGTCGAATCTTTGCCACCATCATTTCATTTTTTGCAGCTTTATCGTCAATTCATATTGAAAAAATAGAAGCTTTGAGTTCTGTTTGGATCCTCCAAAAATCAGAATTAAATCATCATGTGAATAAAAGGTATCTGCTGGGTAATTAAAAGTGTTCCAGATGCATTTGCCATGAAAAAATCATGGACTGCCTTATATCGTCACAAATATAAAGTATCCAAACAACTTTGTGAAATCCTAGTTCGTCTCTTTGATTCGTAATGGATTCCAAAATCATACTTCACATTCGAAGATAAGTTTAGTCCCATTGAACTTGAATTCGTGTTTACATCTGCAGATGTTATAAAGATTGATAGTTTATCACCTGATGAATATCAATGCTTTAACAATGATCTCAATTAGTCTAATCGTATAACTCCTATTGTATTGACTTTGTCTTTGAACAGTTTCGATTTTTTCATTTATGATTTTTCAAAGATTGCCGATTCTGATGGGTTTACTAACAAATACTGAAAATTTGATGAGAAAATTAGCTTCAGTTTAACTTTCATCATTTAAACGTGCTATTCAAACTTTTGTTAGGCACTGGATTCTTTAGCTAATACACCTTATTAGTTACTTTCTTTGCCTTTCTTTTACTCTCCCTCTCTTCAATCATCCGATATTGATAATTTGTGAATGTTGAGCCCAGCCATCAAGTCGGTCTTGAATATCTGCTTTGCATCCATGCAATGGTGTTTTTTTTATACATTCACTTGTCTCCAGTTTCATGGATCTTAAAATGTTTCAAATTTTAAATTCATCACAGGCAACAATCAATGTGTACCTTAAGGCATCTTCTTGTATGAAAAGAAACCACGTAACATCTTAAATCTTTCGTTTTATTCATCATCATCTTCTTTTCCAATTTGTCTTTCTTTTCTTTAAAGTTGCTCCTTAAAAAATTGTTACTACTTGTTGCCATCTACTTGATACAGTATCTCAATGTAGCTGTATCTCATGTTGGCTCCTTCATCTTTCTTTTCTTTCTTTTCTTTTTCATCATCGGGTTTCTTTAATTAGCTACCGCTTTCCACTGGCCTCATCAATATAACAAAAAAGGTTACCTGAGGTTATTAGAGATAAAAGAGAAAGAAAATGATAAATAACTTGACCAAGTCAAACTATGGGGCAAAAGGTGATTCAGCATCATTTGAGATTTAAAGTAACAAAAATGTTGACTTGGTAATGTAGAGATATAAGCTGTAAAAAAGAGATCTAATATTGAGTAAATCCAAAATTACCTCTAATCCAGGTCATTAGCCGAAAGATTTAAGACGTTCAATAATGATAAGAGAATAGTAAGAAGATGATGAAGTAAAAAAAAATGTTGAATAGTTTTCACATCAGTTAAGGTCCAAGCATTGTGCATTTTTGATGCTGTAATTTATCGCCACATATTGTTGTCGGGTGCTGATATGAGCATCTCCACTTGCTTTGCTTGATTGCCAATAAGTCTTTGTCGTCATTATTCTAATCTTCATCTTGTTGCCTTTCCTGAAATTGTCACATCCAATCAAAAAAAAATATATTTACATGTTATCAGGGTGAACATGTGAATGACATTTCCGTTTATTTTAATCGTCAACACCTTTCCAAGATTTAAAGATACAATAATGAAGAACCATTAGAGTGTAACCAGGTAAGTCTGCCACCTTAGATGCTCTGTAATAACTTGTTGCACTTTGGTCTTCTTTTTTGCCTCATTTTCGTCTGCTTTTTCTTTCTTTCTTTGATTAAGCTTGAATTATTTTTGAAATCCATGTAAACAGAGGTGAGAAATGAAATTACGCAATGAAACTTGTCTAAATCATGATTGCTATATCAACAAAAGAATACAATTGAAGAGAAACTATGTTAACAAATCATCAATACATTTGAAAAATATTACTTAATGATTAAAAGAGTAAAAAAAGGGAAAGTTTACCTGAAATTTTTTCTCCAAATAAACAGGCAATTCAATGGAAAGTTGAATTCATATCAAGGTAACGTAATACATGCAATGGTTGTTTTGAAAATCTCATGAAATCCATGACAAGATCAGTGTTTTCCAAATTTTCAAGAAATCGTTCTCATTCAACTTGAATCAATTGATAGGGTTTCAATCAACAGGACCAATATTTTATCAACAGTTGCATGTAATATGAGTGCTTCATGAATAGCCAATTGACATTAAAAGAACCATCAAAATTGCTTGAGTATGTTTACTAGATGATCAGCTCGAGCCAACAGTTAATCTAAAGCGAATGAAGAGTTTATTAATCTGATTGAATTGATTAGAAAAGGAAGAAAAAGTTTGAAACTTTTTCTATTTTTGTCAGAAAGTTTTTTCTCTTTCTTTTCCCTCCCTGATATCATCATATAAAATGAATAAAGGAATGTGAAAGATCAGTCAACCTAAATAAGAAGAGAAAGAAATACTTATGAATGTTTCTCAATTCTTTTGCTTTCATTTACACCTTACCTTTCATGCTCATCCTACTTTTGTCTTTAAAATTTTCCTCACTTTTCTGCACATTTCTCATCTAAAGAGAACGAATAAATTTGTAAAATAAGTTTGAATGTTTTTCCAACATTATGAATGACTTGGTGTATGAAAGTAGCAAACAATTGATGCATAGCCCTAGTGATAGTCCTTTTTGTGCTTCTCTTCAGACATGATTTTTTTTGCTCTTGCACTTTTTTTACTCCTTAAGGCTATCTCCGACCATATAGTGAGAAGAAAGGAGAGACTTTTGACTACACCATTTAACCCAAGTAACATAAACACCTATGTATTAACTCGTTCTTGAATAACTACAGGATAAGAGGTGGAAAAATATTAGTTGGTCTACCATGTCAACCTTTTCTTTTGACAACTATCCTGCAACCATTTTGCACTCAAAACGCAATATTAGTTACACCATTAGATGATTCGCTTCTTGATGATGATCATGTTAATGATGGTGATAGAGATCCCACACACAGTTTCATCAGCAAAGCCAAGTGATATAAAAGTATTCTTTCCAGTATCCAATATATAATAGATTTTTTCAAATAATCCAAAATACTGTTTATTTTGCTTCAATAATGATTTCACTCTTCATCTTTTGGAAAAAAAACGATGAAAAAAGTCAACAGGTTCATTTATTTACATTGGAACTTCCATTCAGCTCAATCGTTTCACATTTGATCCCATTAGCTTCACAGTGTTTCAATATTCTTAATGGTTTTGATGACAATGCTCGTTAAAAAGACGCATCTTTGTTGTAACGACAGTAATCCATGATAACTTTTGAGTCTGAAAGTAAAGAAAAAATTGTTTAGTAAGGTTTCAATTTTTGCGGTTTTAGAGATAAAATTTTTACCTAAGATGCTCCACTCAAGAATTCTGTGTTTGTTTAATGAGCAAAGTTTTTCATTTGCATTTAATTTAACATCCGGGAAGTGTAGATGCACACTTATGTCCGGAACTGTTGATAATATGTTTGCACATGCATAACTCCGAGATTCAGGTTCAAATTTTGAGACTTGCAACTTGCTTGATAAACAGACTTGCTGTTAGACTTCATTTAATTGATAAATCTGGCTCTTAATAATGAGCCGTGATTAACAATAGAAGCAAATAAATGGTCAAGATGAAGTGATAATAACAACTTGTAATTGACCTTTCTCTAATTTAATCCTTTAATTCTATTGACAGACCAAACTCATTGAGTGCAAACCATTTTGTTACGCACAACAGGTATTCGTTATGGTTAACCGTCACACTTAATCATGCATACCTTGCTCAATAGATGAATCGTTGCACAATTTTCCTTTCTCTAGTAAATTAAAGATTCAAAACAAATATCTTGATGATTTATGAAACTTGCTTCACCAAGTTAAATTTTTAAGTCTTGAGAAATAGTAATCAGTCCAATGAACAAATGATGATTAACGAAGCCAGACACAGAAAAAAGAGACAGATTTTTGAAGAAAAAAGTTGAAACATCAGGTCAGATAAATGAAACTGGCCAGACAGGGAAAAACAGACAAATTGAATCATTAGTCTGATGGCTTAGATTATCCAGAAGAGTCACAGTCAGAAGAGTATTTTAAAACATGTGGCATTGTTGGGTTATCAAACTGCACTTACACTTGTAAAATATAAATAATTTTAAGCAAAAGCCGTTAATTCAAATCCTTACAAAACTGGTAAACGAATTTGTTAAACTTTGATTTTACTAAATACACAGTAATTAGATGTTTGGATCGTCTGACAACAGTTAGTGAAATGCAATATTTATTTAAAATAACGTTTAAAACAAAGCTAATATCATGAACTCTGATGAATAAACTAACAAGCTTAAAACTAATGGCGCTCAAATCACTCTGTTGTTGAGGGAGAAAGCAAAATGGATGTCAATTATGAAATTATTGTTTATGTTTGCTATTTTTTTCAACGGATTGCTCATTATTTTATTTGTTTTTTTTTGTAAATTAATTTTTTTAGGTTGTTGCTGTTCATTGTAAATATGTAAAACCAAGAAGTGCCGATGTAAACGTAAATGTATTATCCGATGTAGCCCGAACAAAGTTTGGTTTAACTGAGGATCTCATTAAAAGTGGTCAACCTCTGGAACAAGTGGTTGAAGAGGTAAGCAAACTATTTTTTCAAAATTGATAAAAACTTCAAGGATACATAAAACTGGTGTTAATAGATATTAATAGAACCAAAGAAAATTCATCGTTAATGGTCATCATCACATGTTAATCACTTTGAGAAAACGAATGTATTTTCGCAAAATGATCACCAAGTCTGACTATTTTTGGTCTTTGGATCTCTATTTACTAGTATTTTCACTTCTTGTACCTATCATTTACTGTTTATCTACTAATATTTGGTTACAATGTGTCCTTCAATATTATATTAACCTTTCATAGTTTATCTAATTAAATTAATTTGTCTTCTCTTTTCTAGTTTGACCAATATGCAAAAAGTAAATTACAATGTGATGGGGGTCGATCATTCAGATTAATTACCGATGGACAACTTCATTTACGCCAAGTTATCCATCCAGAAGCATGTAAAAAAGGGATCACACTTCCAGACTATTTCCATTCATTTCATGATTTAAAGAAGGAGTTTCGGAAATTTTATCGCAATAATGATTTTCAAACCATCGATGAGATGTTAAATTGTAATTTATCATTCTTTTTTCAATGTATTACATCCCATCCTTGCTTACCGAACCTACCTGAGACCTCAGTTTATTTTATCTTTAAACAGCTTCAACCCATTACTTGTATTCAATTCAATTCAAATTCCTCCCTTAATATTGCAGGCTTTACAAAGTATCAAAGATGTTGCAAAGATCTAGAGAAATTGATATCTTTCTCTTGATCGATAATTTTCACATCATCTCAGCTAGTTTCTTTCGCTTCTCAATTGCTCAGAGAATCGTTTAGCAAATGAGTTTAAATTTATCATTTCAAAATTTTTACTTTTAACTTTCGCTTACCGCTCAACTCTCAACAAATGAATTTCTCATCCTTTTACGTCCAGGCATTTTTGTTCCCTGGCCATACTTTCAATCAATTCATTCATTATTTTCTGTTAATTCATTTTTTCAACTGAAAACGACATTCATAAGAATGAAAAGTATTATTACTATTGGAAAAATTTATTCATCTTCATCATCAGTCCTAATGATAGTGAATTTGTTATTTGCTGCCGATAATAATATTGTGAGCTGTTACCTGGTCTCTAGCAGAAGCTAAAGAGAGAGAAAAAAATATTAATAAATTACGTCAGTTTTGGTTAGTTTTATGTTAATGTTGATAATTTGTAACTTGATTGTTGGCTTTCAATCTTCTCATGATAATCATATTTTAATCATCTTTCATTCTGCCTTCAGGCTTATCATGTTGCAAAAAAGCAAAATTCAAGACCATTGGCTTTTATTAGTTGATATGCATAATAATAAATCTACAAATAAATAGTTAAACATCACTAATTGAATAATAACAATTTGCATTGCTGATATATTATGACTTTGACTGAGCTAGATTGAAAAACAGTCTTTTAATAGCAACCCTAGCGCAGTAATGATTGATATCAATCTTATAAAGTTTACCACTGAGATTGAGAAAAATTAAACAACAATTTACCAAATTAATGTAGGCAACTGTTATTTCATATCTGGTGAATGATTAGTGAAACTAGCAGCTTATTAATTTCGCGTAAATACATTATTAAAATTACTAGCCATTAGTTGCCACAGAACAGACCTTCAACCGTAAAAACAGAGACAAATTTTCAAGCCGAAAAATGGCGTTAATTTTTTGTCAATATAAAGCGAAAATTGACTTAAATCATAGCAATTATCCTTTACACTTGAGTAGACAAACAGACATTTCCAAGATTTAATTTCTGTCCTTTTCTTTCCCTTTGATTCCGAAAATGTCGCCTTTTTTATTAATTTATCGTTTGGTTGCTTTACAGATTTATCAATAGAGCCTGATGGATCAGCTGACTGTGCAATTAGGAAGATTCAAAACCTGGCGAAGATAATTATCCGTTTAGCCACCGATGGTCATACTTTTAATGAACCTGAGTTGATAGCAGAACGATTGGAACCAGGAATTTGCAGTAAAAATGAATTAGTTGATGGTAATACTGTAGTCAGAGCTCGAGGTCTTCCATGGCAATCATCAGATCAGGATGTGGCCAAATTTTTCAAAGGACTCAATATTGGAAAGTGAGTTTAACCTTTTTCCATCAGTCTAATTTTGTTGCATTCAATATCTTTGGGTAGTTTCATTGTTACGATCAACTTCGCCATTTAACCATCTTTTCATTTTATTCTCGATTTTAAATTCAACTGCATCAATTTATAGCATCAATAGCAAGTTTCTCATCTCATATTCACAAGCTATAAATCACTATTTATTCATAACTAATCGATTGTGTTTAGGTGTAATTGTTGGCGGCTTTTTTTGATCATTTTGATCTACAAATATCACTTTTTTGTTACCAACCAGACTGTTTCATGATCCCACCAACCTGTGGAAAATGAGCCCTGTATCAATTTAACTGTACAGATTAGCCATAGTTGCCGAGTAAATTAACAATTAGTGAAGTGTTCATTATTCGTGATGGTTTGTGTATAGTTAAATTGCCATATTTGACTCCTATTTCCACCAACTCAATTGACCGTGAAAATACTTTACTGTTGGCTTGAAAACACCAATGATGACATTTAACCTTAAAACGGTAATGAATATATTGTGTTAAACCATATTTAACACCATTTGTTTTCGTAATAAATGGTAAATATAAAGCAGAAATTAAGGGAAATGAATAAATTACTTGTAGACAGATGAGATTTGAGACAACAAACAAAACTGAAAAAGTCCAACAAGCTTTCACTTTGAATAAGTAATCTTTCCTTGTTAACTAGCACAATTTGAAACATGAACAAGGTTAATTTGAATACTGTGACTTTCAAACAATAATTAATAGTAAAAAATATGATATAAAAAAGGCAAATTGTCTAATATTACCAGTCATTATCATTTGCTACAGGAAACAATACTAACCATATGATTGCTAGTTAGTTTATTATTGCGTTAATAGGTGACGCAGCTTGTAACTTTAATTTAAACATTTAGGAATGAAAAATGCAAATGAAATTAGGCAAAGTTAACCATTTAAATCACATTAAATTGAATCAGCAAACAGAACAATAAAATATTACAAAAGCTAGTCTATCAGGAAAAACCAACAAATAACATGAAAAATGAAAGGGGAAAATGAGTGAATGAATAAAGGAAAACAAAAAGCCGATGAAATGCTAATCATAAGTAAATGATGGTCAATAAATGAGGTACAATACACAATCAACACTGGGAAAGATTTGATTATAATAATGTAAAGCATTAAAATACTCAACATTCCAATGAGTTGTTTACATTTGTGATTTAACCTAAAATATTTGAAATGATGAAAAAGGGAAGCAAGAAAAAAAAGAAGCTAAAAAAGCCAAAAGGTTAATATGATGATGATGATGATGATGATGAAGTATAAAGTAATAGAAATGCAAAATGATCATTTCTTTTCTTCTTCCCAGGTAAGGAGTTAATAAGAGAAATACTTTTGCCCAAATTGCAGGTAATAATAACTTTAACTGGGCTAAAAACCAGAATGATGAAAGATAAATCGTTGAAAGTAAAAATGGTTGCCTTCAAGATGAGTTTAGGTATTACCTTTTACAAAACTAAAATATGAATTAAAAATAATGGGAAAGTCAGGTCATCAAACCTTTTATCAGGTTTACCTTTATTAGCAAGTTTACTGGTGACAACAGCAATCAACAATCAAACCATTATCATTACTTGATGCTGGTTTGTCATAATTTAATTTGTTATTTTAATTAACTCAATCTCTAGACCATAATGTTAAACATCTGTTCACTTTTCAAAACACACAACAACAAACCAAAGCAAACCATTTCTAGCAAAAAAAAGTAAATGTTTGAATCAATAATGATTAATCGTTATTCAACTTATGATAATTTTAGGTGACAATTAAAAGCTAGTTTAATCAACAATTTAACCGTTTAATTGGTTGGGAAAAGTGAATGGAAACAAATGCAAATAATTTAGTCATTTGTTTGATCAGAAATGAAGAAACAAAGTCAAGTGAATTTGGGTTTTTTAATTTTGTTTGAATTGTAAATTGAAATGATCAAATGATGAACAAAAAAGGTTTAATTTCATCTTTTCAGCAATCACGAAGTTGAACAGTTTAACCGTTTTCAAGGAACATTGATAAAGGATCGCTGGACATCGTGATGACCACCCAATGATTATACATTAGTTGATCATGATTTTATCAATCAGATAATCATAATCATCATCATTATCCATGATGATAGTATTTGAGTCAACCTTTAAGGTTCCTTCAATCTTTCATAACAATAATCTTTTTACTGTAAGGATGGAGTTGAAACATGAAACAAACTCACAAAAAAAGAGACATTTTACACCCAAACAAGGTAAAGGTAAACATGAGCAACAATATCAAGAACAAGATGAAGACAAACAAAAGTACATTAAAGTCGTAGTTGACCGATTCCGTAGCAATTTTCCAGTTGAAAGAATGAAACTTTTTTACTTTGTTACTTTTAAAGGTAAAAAACTATCAAAATTATCAACATATTGACTGTGAAAGGAACCCAAAGAGCCACAAGAAGAGGAAAAATTTGACGCATGAACGATCAATCATGTTCATTCTGAGCTTTATCCTGATCATCAATTTCATCTTTTCCATTCTTCTCAATTTATCAATAAAAATCATTGATATTACCATTAAGTTGAAACTGCGTTTTGTTTCTCCAAGACTTTCAATGATTTTTCATGATCCGTCAAAAGTGTTTCAATTTTAATTGCCATCAAACGTTTGATTCAAGTTTATGTCATTTCAATAGATTTAGATTTTGTTCAATGTTTTCACCGAAATTCATGATTTTACTTTAATGGTGAAATCGCTAAAGGTTATGAAAGTTCTGATGAAAGACCAAGTTTTGAAATGCTTTCATTTGGCTATTTTGATCTTTCGCATTTAGCTTTTGTTGAACTGTTGGTAGACACTGTTATTGACTTGTTAATTGTTTAACCAGTGATCAGACTCAAGTTAATTCATTGGTTAATTGTGAGTTGATGTATTCAACTAGTTGAACCATTTTGAGTTGTTTGTACATTTGGTAACAGTTTGACAGTGAAGCGATAAATTATTGCAAATAATACTCAAGGTTTGCTACCTTTTTGTTGGTACGTTTTGTGTCTTGTTTTTGTTATTTTGTTGTTAAATCTTTCCTTTCAACTTTCAAATTATCATATTTAGACAAGAAGATGATTGCTTTAACAATCTTTGAATAATCATAATCATGATAATGATACAATCTTTGATTTCTGTTGAACATTTTCATATTTTTTCCAATCAATTATCAATCTCATTTTTCTTGAAACCTTTGTTAACATTCAAAGTACGTGTTTGGCTCATGTTTTACACTGAAAACTGAAAAAAATAAAAACATTGAAAGTTAACCAAAGTGAATATGAAAAATGATCAACCAAGCAAAGTTGAATTATTATCAACAATTATGATGATCGACATGTTGATCAGTAACATGTCTCACAGTTAATTGCTTCATCTAGTTAGACAATTAAGTTGCAACTCCAATGATTACTTTAATGATTCTCAAATATTGGGAAAAGTTCATTTGCAGAATTGAAAATTTCTCCAAATTTTCTTTACAAAAAACTCTTTATTGGAGTTTGTCACACGATAAAAGCCTAAACTGATTGATTCTCAAGTTCAGACAAAATCGATATCTTCAAGTTCGAAGACCTGAGAGTCTAAGATCGAATCGACTTGGAACATTGAATCTCTGAAAACTAAACCTTTATCAAACCTCCATTCAACTGTCTCATTTGGTTAAAGCAAATTTTAAACTCAACTTAACAAACCATTTTATTGATTTACTGATGATTCAAAATTATGGCAACAATTGAAAGGCAACTTGAGGTGAATCTTTTAATTACATTAACAGTAGTTAATCAGCATGAACAGTTTGAATGATAGTAATGAGTGATCAGATTAAAAGAAAAAAAATGAATTCATTTTTACTTGAAACCTTTTTTTTTGCGTTGAATTTCATACAAAAGCAAATAAGATTCACTTGTTACTTTACTCATTCACTTTCTTTGCACACCAAATTTAAGTGCATTTCAACTTGATTCAAATGGCAAGCAAAAATGGTGAATCTACCTGAAATATTATTAATATTATTATTAGATAATAATCGAGATTCCTGAATAAAAAGAAGAAGAAAAGGTAACCTTTCATTGACCTTTTGTTCATAACCTTGATCACGATTTGTTGCTTCAACAAAAATAAAAGGGGAAACTTTGGGGTTAAACATTTACTTATTTAGCCTTAAGGACACAATCAAACTTGATTATTTCAAACATTTTCAACATTCTGAGTTTGCCATAGAAACAATCAGAATCATTCATCCTTTCACTTTCATCTTCATCTTCACCTTGTTCATCTCAAAACCCGCATCACTTTCACTTAATTTCATTACTCTTATTACCATCCATTATCATCCATTATCATGATATCATCATGAAATATCATGAGTTATCATTTTACTTTTAATTTCATTTTAATTTTTCCCTTTTTTGCGTTGTTAATTATTTTCTTTTTTTCTCTTCTTCTCTTCTCTTCATCTTCATGTAAATCAACATTTGATTGGCCTAAATTTGCTAATGCTGATGACCTGACCCATCTAAATCTTGCTAAAAAATCTCTATTAGATTAGTCTTTTCAATCATAAACGATGATTTAAATTGTCTAAAGGTTAATGTATGTAACATTTGGGTAAATAATCATTTATTGTTATTAATGGGTCAAAATTTTTGGTACTTTTTTTACCAGATTTTCCTCTTTTTTTGGTTTCTCATATCAATTACATTTTTTCTGGTGAAGGTTTATGCATTAGTTTGGCAAACAATTGATTTATTAATAAATGGCTGTTTAATTTGGGTTTAGTTTCAATCTTTTTTCACTCCAAAATTGGGTTCTCATTCACATTAACCACTTTTTTGGTTAAATTTTGTTTTCGGTTTTTTTTGGTTTCATATGTTTCATTAACTTGATTAGTGTTGATATTGTTTTATGTCTTGAATTAATTTCTTGGTATTTTCTGGTTCTTTTGCTTTTGTAGAGGTGGAGTTGCCTTGTGTTTAAGTCCATTGGGTCGTCGTAATGGTGAGGCTTTGGTGCGTTTTGTCAACCAAGAGCATCGTGATATGGCTTTAAAGCGACACAAACACCACATTGGCCAGCGTTACATTGAAGTGTACCGTGCTTCAGGAGAGGATTTTGTCGAAGTCGCTGGTGGTAAGTTTTTGGCCTTTTATACTTTTCTCTACTTTCGTCTTTAGATATTTTTTTTGGTGTGTGTTGGAGTTGAAATTTTTGTCATTATAAAGTTAAAAGCATTTTTGGCTTATCATGTTTGGTATAGAGTGATGCTGTTGCTGTTAAGGTTAACGCTCAAGTGAACTGCTTAGTGAGACCTTTATGCCTCTTTCACCATTGCTTGAGGTTGGTGCTGATGTGATGTTGATCCAAGATGAACACCAAGAGACTGGTGATGATGGTTTCCCGTGTTAACTTGCACTTTCAACTCATGTAACATTTAATGTTATGCTCAGGGTTATCGGATAAAACCAGCATGTTTAACAAGCTCAACTGGCCAATGTGAAAATTATCATTCAATACCTTATTTCCTTGCAACTTTATCTTCACTCAATCTGTTTTAGCTTTCCTGTCTTTTCACTCTTCCTTTCATCCTCCTTCAACCTCCTTCATCTTTTCTGCATCTTTTTTTTCCTTCACCATTTTTGCCTTTTTTCACTCACAATGCTTTTCATTTTTGTCTGTTTTTTTCGTATTTCCTTTGTTTTCTTGATTCAATATTCAATTCTTTAATTAGTTGCTCTAGTTGATTAATACCAATGATTAACCTGTTATCTTGCATTTTACTTAAACCAACACTTGTTGCTTTAAAGTCATTGGCTCAAAGTGTTTAACCAACTAATTAAACTCATCCAAATTGAATCACTCAACAATTTATTGAAAGGTTAATGTAAATTTGAGTGGATTCATGTTGAACATTAAGTTTGTGTTCAGGCAACATGTTTACACACCTTTTTGTGTTACCTTTAAGATAATGTCCATTAACAT
Source organism: Tetranychus urticae (assembly GCF_000239435.1). Next base: position 1,210,497 of record NW_015449945.1, on the reverse strand, counting down.
AACATTATGCATTAGCAAGATATTTAATGGTAGCAACAGTTTGATTATTTGACTTGGAAAATTGTGAATTCTTTGCCTTTTGATTAACTGTTTAAACATGCTAATCATTTAAGACAATTGTTAGTTACCTAAATTACAACTGTCTTGATGTTAATCATTGAATACCCAGTCAAACACTACATACACGCCAAATAGATGAGCATATTAGGAAACCAGCAAATAAGGAGCAGTTTTTCGCGGAATCTTTGAAAATGAGCATATTACGATGCATTCGACTCGTAAAATTCAAACATACGGGCATTAGTGAGCAATAACAATTTACAGTTTCGAGCTCAGATGAGCGTTTTCACTCTAAATGGGGGTTTTAAACCGCGTAAAATGCATGAAAGGCATTCAAAATTAAAATTAAAATTATTGATTATTTATTCGAATTTGTATATAAATTTGATTGCTGGTTCTCATTATAGAGACAAAAAAATTAGAATTGTATTCAGTTAAATTAAATTATAGAAAAAACCAATAATAATTAGCAAAATAATCGGATGTAAATTGTTGTTGTTTATAATTTTCATGATGAACCTAGGAAGTTATTAATCAGATATCTGACTTGCGATTCTTTGCCGGATTGGACTGTGCTTGATTCTTTCGTGATTGAATTCCTATTCACATTCGATGACTCTTTATTGCTAGAATTAGGATTCTCATTGCTTCGATCAGTTTCATTCATTCCAATAGGAATTTTAACATTCTTGTCTTTACCATCCTTTTTCTTTAGTTTTTTACGTGCGAAATCATATAATGCTTTATCAACCTGAGCTTTACATTCTCTGTAAGATTGATAAGACATTTTGTCCAATTTTTTGACAGCATGTGAATGCTCTGATTGATTCGAAACCAATTTGAATAGCAAAGATAAAATGAAAAAGGAATTCGACATTAGTTTATAAAAAATTATTAATCAAAATTATGTTATAATGTCAAAAACTGTACTCACCAATAAGCATTTCGATTTTTTCACGTCCATTAGCCAACCTTTCATTACCCTCGAGCTTTGAATCCCCAATTCGGAAAAGAAAATTAGAATTATCTGCTTTATCATTCACTTGACAATCGTCTTTCATTTCATCAGGTATGCATCCACGAATTAATCGAGACATAACAAGCCTAGGTTCATCAGCCTTAATTGCCCATGTATAATCTGGAAACGGAAAAATCATTCCATTCAAATTGATTTCATCTTTATCTTTTACTTTGTGTACTTTGATTTTTCTTGTGAATTCAATTGAATTCTCCAACAAATTCTTTTCATTCATATGGTTGAATTTTGTATTCAAATGAAGACAAAATTGATAAATATTTTTTATGGTCGGTGTAATTGGATTCTCTATCGGAAGAGCAGGAATAGAATTCTCAAGAATATCCATTAATAAGACGATTCCAGCATTAGCCTTTTCCGCTTGTTGCTTTTTCTCTTCTCGGAATTTGGTCAAAAGTTTACAATCTGTGTATTGTCTTTTCCGTCGTTTCTTTTTGATTGAATCTTCCTGTTCAAATTCACAATCCGAGCCTGATGAGATGTCATAAAGCAGTCCACTGTCATGCTGGATGCTGACCGCATTATTCTGACTACTTGGATGTGTATCCGAGTGATTTTCACTCATGAATTCATCCGCTTCATCATTGGAATCAATATCCTGATCAATATTTGATGCTGAATCGCCATTCATTCCGGAATCTGGAATCTCCATTTGACATTCTTTCGAAAGATCAGGCCCGGTTTCGTCAGCATGAATGTCTTCTTGTATAAATTCTTCCATGCTGGGTAGAATTTGAATCAAAAATGCTTTTCTCTCATCGTCATCGCTGGTCTCGAATATTCGCACAACTTTGGTACAACAGAGTATCATCTGATCTTTTTTTATAATATGAGATCTGAATCCAGTAGAAATTTTAACACATAATTTTTCTGCTTCATTTTGAATAGCAGTCAGGTTTTCTGAAATGAAAGGTATGAAATTCATTTAAGAATAGGTAAACCAATTCTAAAATTGATACTTACTTGAAATTGAAATCACTTTACCAACATAATTAGAATTATCAATTCTGCATCGAATGAATTCTCTTGATTGGAATAAAGTATCAGAAACCCGGATTATGATAGGTTGAATGTATCTCAAATCAGATTTGGTTCCCAATAAAAAGAGAAAAGAATGTTCATCCGTGATTTGAATATCAGGAGTTGAATTCAATGAACTTGCTGATTTTTTTATCACTGTAGGCACAGAATTCGATGTACAAAAAGCCATTAAAGGTTGAGTCACATTTTTTTTAGGTGTTGAACTAAGAATCTTTTTCTTGCGTTTAACGCCACCTGCAGAATTAGTAACATTTGTTGAATTTGAACCGCTCATTTTGATTGATTCAGTTAATAACTCAACCTTAATACATCATTAGTTGTCTGGCTTTCCATTTATATGTAGATTTAATCCAATTTAATGATGATTCAATGCACATGAAAGCAAAAAGAGAACCAATCAAAGAAAAATGAGTGAAGAATTCGAATTCATTCCCCTTTGTAAATGCAATGAAATTTAATTATTTTCCTATTTGTATTCATTTCAATTTTTAATTGGTCAGTGAATAGTTATGTGTCTGCTTTTGCTTTCTAAAATTCGGTTTTCAAATTCATTAGGGATTAAAAAAAATTAATCACTTCATGTAACAACCTGGCAATTAATAAAACATGGATACAATTCCTTTAGAGTCAAATGAATACGAGTCTTGTTTTTCTCGTCTTGTTTCAATTGGTTATAATATGCATTCAATAGTTGAATTTTTCTGTTTTGATGTCTGAATTCATTGAGCAACAAATTCATTTCAAAGTTGAAGATGATGCAAATTTGATTGTAAAAATTGATTCGCTTTAATACTGTTCTTAATTCAAAAATACATTTTCCAAATATCTTGTGTTTCTTCGTACAATTGTCTGCATTTTGAACCTGAATTCTGATTCTTATGCCTTCATCGGATACTTGGCGAAGGTCAAATCACCTGCTTCTTCAAAGAGCTATCGAGCAGCTTAGGAATGACTTACAATCTGAATCTGAATCTGAATCTGAATCTGAATCTGAATCTGCAGGTGTATTCGATATTCCTGATATTGATGCCAATCAAGAAATAATCCATAATGCTGAAGATCCTGAAAGCAACATCCATGTTTTACCACAATTGCGATTAACTACTGCTGTTCTCAGTGAAATCTTAATATTTGATTTAATTCTTGAATTCAATTATTCAAAGTCACAAGCTAAAGCCGCTATAAGTGCAATCAACTGCTTGATGAGTGAAGTGAATTGTGAATTCAAATTGCAATCAATAGAACAACTATGGAGAAAAGCAACTCGAATTATTCCAATGGAGTATTTTTTCCTATGTGAAAATCTACATTCACACGGCCCTTATGTTGGTGAACCAAGATTATTTCGTGCCTTTCAATGTCAAAATCAGATTTGCCACCCAAAGTTGTCATCTGGTGGTTATTTGATAAAATTATCATTACGAAAACAGTTGGAATTGATTCTACCCGAAATATCAGACTATTTGAATCTAAATTCGAATGACAATTCAATGCATTCGATAAAGGATGGTGAATTAGCAAAAGCTGCCAGAGCCAGTTCTTGTTTAACAATTTCAATGTGCAGTGATGAAGTGCCAGTTTCGAAGTCAAGCAAATTGAATGCTATCCCTTTTTATATCCTGATTAATGAGCTCGATGAAAAATTCAGAAATGAGAATGTGCTTTTATTTTCTGTTTACGTGGGTAAATCTAAGCCATCTTGCCCGAATTCTATGCTTAAATCCATGATTTCTGAGCTTGCAGATTTAGAAATAAATCCGATATCATGGATTTCTTTATCAAATCAAGAATTCACGAAAACATTCAAGCTAGTATGTTTTATTGCTGATGCTCCGATGCGTGCATATTTACGCTCAGTAAAACAATTTAGTTCACGTTTCGGATGTGATTGGTGTAAAATTGAAGGAATTTATGATTTGAATGCAATGAAATTTCCTGTTATTCCACTTGAGGAGATCAGGATCCTTTCGAGATCAAAGAATGACTTCATTATGCATGCACAAGGGCACATTAACGATCATGCTACATTTGAATCAATTAAAAAGAAGTCTGAATTCTTGAAGTTAGACTCATTTGATATTGTATACGGATTTTCAGTTGATTTGATGCATTCGGTCTTTTTAGGCGTATTAAAAGACATCTTTAAAAGAGGTTGGTTTAATCCAATCAATCGCTCTAAACCTTACTCATTACTCAATCCTGGATCAATGGAAAGAATCAATAACAGAATAAAATGCATTCAGATCACTAGTGACCATGTTAGACCCATTCGATCACTTGAAGAATTCAGGGATTGGAAAGCGAATGAATTTGCTTCATTCTTACTTTATTTCTGTTATCCAGTGCTTATTGATATTATACCGAATGTATATATTGCTCATTTGACTCAACTTGCTGAAGCACTAACAATTCTATGCAGTGGAATTCATGATGTGAGTCGAATCGATCATGCTGAGAAACTATTACATGAATTCGCAATCAACTTGGAGAAACTTTATGGATTCGAATTTTTGACTTATAATGCTCACATAATTCTACATTTGGCAGAATGTGTTCGTAAGCATGGACCTCTGATACCCTCTTCAGCTTTTCTATCTGAAAACAAGATGGGCCAGATGAAGAAAAATTCAAGAAAATATACAGATTTACCGCAAACACTGGCTAATCTGCATCTCATAAAGCTTTATCGCAATTCGCTTTCAACAAGAATTCAAAATCCAACCGTTAATCAAACGAACGCAGGTAAGCCAAACAATAATGGCTTACCAACTGAATTACTTGAATTTTGCATTGCAGAAGGAATACAATTTACACCGGATTCATTCAAATGTTATCACTCAATTAGGATAAATGGCAAGTTATTCACCACTAGTGATTACGATAAAAATTTCAAAAGAACCAATTCAATTATTATGAATTCTAATTGTGCATTTAAAATTCAGAAAATTTATTTTGATAAAATTTCACAATCAGTAATTTTTCATGTTAAAAAGATATGTCATGATCTTTCCAACTTTCTCAGAGTACAACAGAGAATTATTCAAAAAAACATAAATATTGAAACAGAGCTGAATCATATAATTCACATTGATGATAATCAGCCACTCGAATTTCTAACATTTGTTGAAACAATTAGAAAAGTTTTTTCTTACATTTCTCCAAATGGTAATTTGCAACTCATTATCAAACCATTTATTAAACTGACATGAATAAATTAAACCCAAATAATTCTTAATTTGTATGATTCTCATGATTTATTCTTGAGTGAATTCAATTTCAATGATACATTTGAATGAGAATTAAAAATTTTGAATTTGCGGAATGAAAAAAAAGGAAATTACAATGAAAAAATAATTCGAATATTTTTCAATCATTGAGGTTGGAATCATCAAGATCGATTTGATATGCTTTCTCAGCTGCTAAATAAGCTTCACAATCAACGAGTCGATGCCGTGAGTAACAGAATGAGCATTCATGAACTCTATTGCATTCTCGAATGTTACATTGGCGGAGAACATGATAAAGATAACAAAAATCCTTCTTTGGAAGAAAACATGAGTTTCTTTTTTGGAAAGGAACGGCAGCTCTGTGACGGATTAATTCTGTTTCCCAATTCACCAAAATATTCTCATTATTCATGGAGTAAATATTACAGTAAACGAATTCACCCTGAATGAATAATCTTTCAATGCTGATTTTACTTTTCCCAGCCAAAACCAATCCTTTCATGATGCTAAAAGCACTATCTCCCTGGGTCTTGGTGTATGCGAATTTGGATACTGGCTGAACTCCCATTATTCTAGCATGAAAAACAGTTGCTGGTTTGGATGCCAATTCAGATGGGCATTCGAATAAATATTGTAATCTAACTGGAAGTTTACGGGCAAAATCAAGTGAAGCAACACAATATGTTCCTCCTTCTTCCGATGGTAAACGTTGGATTATACCTCTTTTATATGGGTGCCCATCAGGTCTTTTCAATGAAGCATCTCGAAAAACAGTCAGAAATCCAATACAGATTGAGGACGCATTCAGTGGTTTCCCCACAAAATTTGAATTCAAGAAATCAAAGATTTCTTTTCGAAGCGCTTGACACCCAGGAACAACTGGCCAAATCCAATTTGGATCACGAAAATAGACAATATCAGTAATTAAACGTGATGGATCAGTAAATGGTTTTAAAGGGGCATCAAGATATACCTGTGAATGTAAAATGCAGAAAAAAAGAATAGTTAATTTTCTCATTAATGTTGAATTCATATTCTTATTAATAAGACTCGATTTATATTACCTCCAGTTCTGTATCACCTGACGCTTCATTATCAACTGATTCTGGTTGGTCATCAATGGATTCTGAATCCGCTTGAGATGTTGATTCCTGGTCAGTTAAAATAAATGTTATTAATTCAGCATTCGAATTCAAATGTATAAATATATTTACCTGAGATGATGAATTATAGAGTGATACTGAGTTTTGAGAACAAACATTGACTGAGATCGAAGGAATGAGTGGAAATGTGATTATTGAGTAAGATACTGTGTTCTCTTCAACCAAATCATCAAGCTGATGAACAAGCGATTGGAATTCTTCAATACAGATTGCTGAATTCTTAATCAAATCGCGAATCAATCCTTCTTTTCGGAGGAATTCATGGACGAATATTAACTTATTCAGTTTGCTTTCATTTTGCTCAATTTGTTGATTCGAAGAATCCAATGCTTGATTAAGTATATCACCATTCGGAAACAAATACTTGTATGATGTCCCAGGTTCGAGCATTCTTTTTAACTCATGAAAATAGCATTTGAATTTAGCATCCTGAAGAGCATTAGAATGAAACGCAGCATTGGATTTCTTCAATAAATTTGAATAGGTTTTGATGATCCTATCGGATTTATCTTTACTTATTCTTATGTTGCTAGCCTGATTGAATGTAACGGATGAACATCTGTGGCACAGTTTCGATCCATCATCTTTTTCGAATTCAGCATGAATTTTGGTGCAAACAACACATTTAATTTCATCAGCTTCAAATAAACATTCTGGGGAGCATTGGAATTCTATTTTCTTGCTCGATGTTTCTTGTAAAAGACACACCTTGACATGGCAAGTATCACAGAATGCGATTCCAGATTTTGAACATTTCCATCTTGCTTTATCATCACAATAATCATGAAGAATGCAATCAGGAAGATTTACCACCTTGAGAATTTTAAATGTTGAATCCGGAAATGGTTGAGCTATATCTGGCCCATTTACGCAACACTGGCACAAAAACTTTAAATTCTTGATGTAAAATGTTGAATTCTCCGTGTCACAACAAAATTCACAAACCAAATTCTTGCTGACTTCCATCATGAATTCACTGGAATGAGAAATGGAATGTAAAATATGAATTCAATATGAATTATATAAATCAAATTCTAAAAAGCTTTGAGCTTTATTAGGCTTGAGACAAGAAGCTACAAAGCTTACCCGTAGTTATTAGCGTCATAATCGTATTCCAGTTCATCATTGATAAGCTGAATTTGAGATTCAGAAAGCTGCTATTGAAAAAAGAATAAGAATTCGAAATTAGTAAAATGGCATTTTACTCCAGTTGCACACTTACCGATTGCGGTTCTTTGTCCATGTTGTTAAATAAATCAAAAGGCTGAATTCTTAGATTTAGGAAGATTATAGTACTTCTTAAGAATGAAAATCAAGAATTTGTATCAAGATTTGAATTCAAGAATCCAATTAACATTTGAATATATCACAACAGAATAGATTTTAAATGAGCATTTAAGGTTGAATGTAACAAAGAGAATTATTCACCTTTGAAAGCAAAGTCAGCTCACCATGGGTACAGTAAACGCGCGTAATTTGATTGCTATTGCATTGGATTTGTTAATTCAAAAAATGAGCAAGTAGTGAGCAAAAAATTAAATTAATATCTTCATATTTATGCTCATTGAGGCACACAAAATGATTAAAATGACAGAATACATTTTGAATGCACGGTTTGAATTCTGTAACGAGCGTCAGAGGTTTCAAATGCCCATCAAATTAAGTGAAAATGCGCATGTTAAGGTGTAAAATTTGCTTTATTCAAGCTTTTTGGCATTCTAAATTTATGATGCATCAAAGTGTTCACCTACGGAATCCATCGCAAGCAAAAGTGTTTGACTGGGTAGTCAAAGACCAAATCAGAAAAGTAACTCTTTTTTTACCCAAAAATTGTTTGCTTTATGATCTTTAGGCTCAGTTTTGAGACGCAATTTGGTTTCAATATGAAAAGAGTTATTGTTATAATTTAAACTGCCAATGATAATTGTAATTGTCATCTTTGTTTATCCGCTTCAATAGATAATTGATTCAACTTACAATGGTTATGAAATTCATGAATAACAAGATGAACCTGATGAATATGGATGATTACAGATTTATCAATGTATCAGTTACTAGAGTATAACAAGAAACAAAACATTATCAGAATCCCTTTATGGTTACCTTTTGAAGGCCATTTTTGCATAATTATTTAACTCTTTTTATTACCCGTTTTATGTTTGTATCTTTACCTGGATTCACTTGTGTTTGGTGTGCGTTCACCTCGCGATTTTACCATCAATCTTGACGTAATTGTTGAACCTTTTGTGTGTGTTACTTGTTTACTGTTTATGCGTTGATGACCAGGGCTTTTCAAAAGGCATTAAAACATTTTTCTAATCAAAAGGCATAAATTTTATGCCTATGTCTATCTTTTCCCTTTCTTTTCTCTTTCTTTTTTCAATTTTATCAACCTTAATCTGTCCTAATTAAAAGATAGACGCCTTTTTTTTTGACCAATCTTGTTGATAATTTTTCCCATTGAAAATCAATGGACTTTTCTTAGGTTTATCTTTTATGCCTAAAAGCATATGCATAAGATAGACGAAAGGCATAAAATGTGAAAAGCCCTGTTGATGACACAGAAAACACTTGAAAAAAAAGAGACAAAACGATATTACAATTTGAGCAAAAATATTGCTTAAAAATAAGCAAATCAGTCGCATTGAAAACAATAAGGGCTTTGGTTAAAGCCATTGACATCAATACCAAGGTTTTTTTGTTTTCAACGTTAAACCTGCAACAAACAAGAAACATTGTATCATTGTTATAGATGCCATTATAATCAGTGATTATAATTGTATAATTAGTTAATTGATTGTGTGTAACAAGATCAACAAGCTTGGGAAGAGCTGAAGAGTAAGGTTAAAGTGAGAAAAAAAACGGCGACAATTTGAAGGGAAAAAAATAAATTTGTTTTACCAGAAAAGTTGAAATGTCCAGAAAGCTGAGAGAGAACCAGAAAAATGATAAGATAACCAAAGACCATAAGATAACCAGGGAATCTAAATGACTGTTAACCAGGAAAGCTAAGAGTTAACCCAAAAAAAGGAGAGATAAATTGATAGATCGAACCAGAAAAGCTTTTGTAAAATATGCTTTTTATCATTTTAATTTCAACTGATCATTGATTAACAGTTAATCAGTTTGAGTTTTATCTGTTGTCTAATTGCTATAAAAACATTGTAACAGTCAGGATTGACTTTTTGAGAAACAAAAAATGATAAAATCCAATTGATTTTTGGGTTCATTTTTTGCTCATTTTTTTTCGTATTTTTATCGTTCGCTTTGACGTCTTTTGACTGCTGTCTGAATTTGAAACATTATCAAAATTGCCAATCTTAATCTTGATCATTGCTATTCAAAAATGATTTAATAACATGATTATAACCTTGGAAAATTGAAAGATTTTAAATCCTTTTAATTGAGTTACAAGGCATAAGATTTATTACATTGGTTGCGTTGATTCTAGCCTTAAGATGAGACTTTTTTTTGCATCAAGTCCTTCAATGTTATTAACAAGATTTGAATAATCTTGTGAAGTATCTTTAACATTTGCTTAATCAGTTAATTGTATTTATTTGATCACCATTCGGCTTTTTTAACCTTTTTTCTGTTTCCTTTTTCACCTTTACTGCAATGGCTTGTTTCCGTTCTTGTTTCACAGGTAGAACCTCTTTTTTTGATTGAACACATTGGTAACATTAGATTAGCAGTTAATTGTTATGCTATCACATTGATAGACATTATTGGGTTGAAGAAACCTATTTAATCAGAGGTTCAAGACTTCATTTTCAACTGTAAAAGATGCTGACTGTTGATTGAAATTACAGCCAATATTATTTTAGACTATTTAGTCTGCCATTTGTTAGTTTTCCGTCGCTAATGCCAATTAATATTCCGATGTTAACTCTTTTTTTGTTGAACTTTTTGCTTGATTGTTTAGCTTTACCTGTTTTTGCATTAGAGATGCTTTTAAATTAACTATTGATCATAGTCAATGGCAAAAGTAATAAGACTAAAATTGGATAAAATATCAAGTCTTAGCCCAGATATCAATTCAATTCAATCTTTGGTTCAATTGTATTCCATGTCAATGATATCTGTTGTTAAACTTTGACCGTCTTCAAGTTGGTTGACAGAACGACTTGTTGATCATGGAAACTGGAACAATCGTATTTAGTTAATTTCCCAATCAGTTATTGAATTAAAACGATTGATTTGTCAGCAAATGTTTCCAGACTGAAATACACGTCCTTAGAGATTGAGTCAACAAAGTCAACACCAACAAGAAAAAGGTATATACTTGATAGCCAAAATTATACCAAACACTTATCACAACCATGATCATTGTAAAGCCAATAATTGCTAGCATTTACGGATAGTTGAAAATTATTGGAGTCAAAATATTGACGGATTATTTAACCAAAAAAAACAGTCTAAAAGAGAGGGACAAAAAAGAAGAGCTTTGTTGTATTAAAAAAAGGAGTAAAAAGACAAAATCGCTAGACCTTGGAAACCTAAAACATTATAAGACGAAGAGAAACCCAGAGAAACAGCAAACAAACCTAAATTATATCAGATTCATTGTTACGGGATGATGTTTGGATGTACAATAATGATGATAAAAGTTATTTATAAACAAAAGAAAAATAAAAGTAAAATTTATTTTCAAATTAATAAAAAAAACAGTTAAACAATGAGAAATGAAAAAAATATTAGAAAATCACATGCGAAGATTAGAAAATATTTTTACCGATAGATGGCTCTGTTGAAGGACCGCCTTGGTGCCGCCTTTCAAAGTTGTTTCCCTTCAAGTATTTTTGCCTCTCCTTTACTTTCCCCTATCTTCTTCTTAACCTTTCTTCTCTCTCTTTTCTTCTCACTTATTTTCTTCTTCTTTTGCTCTCTCTCTCTCTTCTTCTCTGTCGTTTGTCGTTATCTCGAATAGCGTATCATTATGAACTTTTATGTGACACCCTCTGAGCTCCGGTTCTCAGATGCTAGTCATGAGAGTAACATTGCTTTAACCAAGGTATCATTAAATCCGAGTAACCCTGTAAACTACCCTAGTCACCTTGTGCTTTATCCGAGGAATCATCATCATCCCCACCATCAAGATCAGCAACTTTACCAAGACCAGAAACAAGTTAAACAATCAACAAGTGAATTTACAAGTTACTGTTCAATTTGTTCATCTTCAACTGGAATAAACAGTTTATTTTATTCAATGTGTAAGGTTAAAAGTGGTTGCTCGCCTAAAGAGGCTACAAAAAATAATAATATCGTTAATAATAGCAATAATATTGCTAATAGCCACAATAATCCATCGCCAACGACGACAATCAACAACAATAATAATAATAACAACAACAGTAACATCAATGGTAATACCAACACCAACTGTAATAGTAACTCTAGTAATAACGTTAATAGCAATTTGAGTGTTTACAGCAATCATCCACAATCCCCAACAATAATTTCAACAACAAATCACAGTTATCACCATCAATTTAATAATTGGAAAAATTGTTCCAATCGTTTTGTTGGTTATTCCTATCCTGCAGCAGCAGCCGCAGCAGCTGCATCAGCGGCAGCGGCAGCAGCAAACTCTTATGGACGACCTTTACCTTGTCCATTTATCAGTTATTCACCCTCAGTGATTTACCTACCTGTATCTTATCCGGCTCATCCACCACCGGCACCAACTGTGACATTACAGTCTTCACCACCAATTCACCACCATCACCATCATCACCCTCAACCGCCGCCACTGCCTTTTCAACCTCCTTCATCCACTTCTTTATCACCAGCCTCTGATCCACCGCAACATACTCCATTTAATAACTCTTTGTCAACTGGCCTTGTAAATGTTGCTAATTCAAATTTACCAGCAATTACAACAGCGACTGTAGTCCCGTCAACTGGAACAATTAACTCTTGCTCGCCATTAACGAATCAAGTATCATCAGCATCACCATCACCTTCACCGACAATTACACCAAATAATAATAATAATATTAACAACAGTAATACTAATAACAGTAGTAATAATAATCCCTACAATCAAAGTACACTTTGTACTAATCCAATTTACTCTACTTTGATACCAAGTAATATTGTTACAATAAGCAACACAACCATCAATAATCACAGCCACAACAACAACACATTCACCAATAATACCAACACCATCAACACAATTATCAACAATAATAATTATATTAATGCAAATGTTACCAATTTCAACCACACCAACCATAATAATAATTTAATCAATACCAGTGATATTAAATTAATAACACCAAATGATCTGTCCCTATCATGTCCCATATTAGGAAAAAATAATGAAGCCTTCCAATTCCTATCCAAAGGAGCTCAAGTAATTGTCCGAATGCGAGGTCTTCCATACGATTGTACCGACCAGAAAGTGGTAAGTAATCACAATTACTGTAAATTACTGCAAAAACCAATTTACTAATTGTTTCATTTTCTCATTTCCCACAATCAAGATTGACTTCTTTGCTTCTGGTAAAAATGGATGTGAAGTTATGGATGGAACCGAAGGAGTTTTATTTGTCCGTCGAGGCGATGGTCGACCAACAGGCGATGCATTTGTACTCTTTGAATCAGAAGAGATGGCCATTAAAGCTTTGCATAAACACCGAGAAAGCATTGGTTCAAGGTACATTGAACTGTTTCGAAGCTCAACTGCCGAAGTTCAACAGGTAACAAACGACAAGAGCAATTAACTGTCAACCTTTCAACCTTACCTTGCCCATTTACCTCTAACCATTTTATCAAACGAGCAAAAAAAATATGATCTCAAGAATGTAGATTAGTGTCAGGTTGTGAGTAAAAAAGATAATATATATTTCTCATCTTCACCATCATCCAATAGATAGTGAGCAACTCCTCGGGTTTATGAAAAAAAAAGGTTGCCTGATCTGTCTTATTGATTTGTGGTTGTACCTTGAGAAACTTTGTTTATCGTATCTGCATTTTTGCACCAAAAAAGTAACTTGATTTTGCTTTTTAAAGTAAAAGTTATCTTCATCTCAACCGTATTAACATGATCAACAGGTAACTAACTCGCCATTGGAAACAGTATTACCTTAGGGCTTATACGCATCAATGTGACCTGAGTCTAGAAAAATGTATGCCCAGAAAGGAACCTCGAAAAAAAGCAGAAGAAGAAAGAGCAAAGAGATGATCAAAAATAAAACAAAGTTGGCCCTTTAAGATGCTTGTCTAAGGTCATCATTTTTACCTGAACGACAATTAAGAAGTAGCCAATAACAAGAATTGACCAGAGGTCAAAATTGCTTCAACTCTCCCTTTTTAGGTTGCAACCTCTCTGTCCAAATATTTGTTTTCATTTCTATCTTCATCTCTCTTGCCATCTTCACCTCATCATCTCATCTAATCTTAACATTGAACAACTTTACCTACTTAACCTTAACATTTATCCTTCCTCAATGTTATATAATCATATCTACATAATTTAATTTAAAGGGTGTCTATCCAGAAACGGCAAGAACCTAAATACTGAATGAGAGTTATTGGTCAGTGATAAGAGCGAACTAGATAAAAATAGTGGTAATAAACCCCGCCTCGACAACAAAACCTATCTTCTCATATTCTCATTAGCTACCCATAATTCCAAGCCGATGTGATTAATCACTGGTAGAATAATATACCTT
>NW_015449945.1:1147070-1196188 GCF_000239435.1 Tetranychus urticae | reverse complement strand
TCACTGACCAATAACTCTCATTCAGTATTTAGCTTCTTGCCGTTTCTGGATAGACACCCTTTAATTGTGTTAAGATGGCAACAGGCAAAAGTAGATCACAAAAAAAAGGTTGTTGAAATTGTAATAGAGAATCATGTTTCCTATTTCCGATTTCAAGACACATTTTGCTGGATTGATGGTTAATCATGATTGTAATTGATTTAAAGGTGCCATTTTCATCTCTTCACTTTCATTATCAACATTATCAAAACCATTCAGATTAATTGTTGACGAAGTAATCACTTTTTTTTGTATTACATTTCTTCTAGTCTCGTCCTTTCTCTCATTTTACTTTCTCAATGAACAGCAAAAACAATCATCATGTAGATGATGGTGAAGATGAAGAGGAAAATTATCTTAATCATAAAAAAATTGAAGTTGATTTGTTATCATTGAAAGGCTATCATCTTACCTCGATTGGCCTCTTAAGGCATTGCGATTAATTATATTTTCATGTTCATTTTTTGAATGTTATTTTGTTTCATTTCTTCATCTTCTTACTTCTTTATATCATCTCTGGTCAAGATTACTCTTCCATAGCATTGATGATGAAAATTATATTATTTTACCTTTTTTTTGTTCATCTTCTGTTTGGTGTTAACTTGAGAAAAAATAATACAAAGATTTTTGCTTTTCATCATGGAAACGTTTTTGCTACCTTTCATCATTGAATCGTCAACGTCACGCAACACCGATTGTTACATGAACATTGTGAACATTTTTGACAATAATTTTCATCAACAGGTTAACAAAGGGAAGATATAACAAAGAAGATGAAAAGAGAAGAAGAAGATTGTGAGATGACAAAAAATTCAAAAATAAAAGGTAAAAATGATGACACAAAAAAAAAGAGTTTCAAGAATGAAAAGTAATTGTAAGATGATAATGACAATGACGATGGTAAAGATGAAGAAGAAGATGATGACAAAAAAAGATTTGAAACTTTTTCTTCTCTGAAACAGAGGAAAGAGTAAAGATGGCAAAGGAATGTATTTAATTGTTGCTAATGTGTACGTCCAAGACCTCACAGCAATCAATATTAATTGGTAAAAATTGCGATTGAAAAAGACCTCAACATTGACCTTTTCCTACCTTTTCACTTTGGTTAACATGTTTGCCTCTCTTACCCTCTTCAATGCGAATGAACCTTAACCGTTAACAAATGTTACTTGTAGCAGGTGAGTTGACCTTAACAGAAGGGTCAGTTTAAGGTCAATGGGAAAGGTTTCTTTTCCAATACGCAGTCTTTAACAAGATTATTTGTTTCAGCAAACATAAAGGTCACATTTTTCAATGACCTTTTTGTTTGAGCAACAAAAAAAACCAACAAGACTAATTATATGATTTACTTACTGTATGTCAATTGACACACACACTCATTTTAACATATCACTTGTTAAATTGTAGACTAGCAAAAATTGAAAAGGTTGATTGGTTTCATTTTTGAGTAACTTTTTTTTCCCTCTTCAACCAATTATACCATTTTGATTGAACATTTTTGTCCACTTTGGGTTTACATTTTTCTCATTGTGCTCAATCAACATTTGCTGTTTAAACCACAGACAGCTCAAGATTAACCTTTTTTTGTCTTTACAATTGTTTTAATCTTGTCTGTCTCTTTGCTAATCAAATCTCTTGCGATTTCTCTGTGTGTGAAACACCTTTATTTTTCCACCTTGTATCCTTCATCAACTCTTTCCAACTCTAACTCACTCTCCTCTTAACCTTGTTTAACCATATTTTACTTGTTATTATTTACTAATTTTTTTTACTTGTTTTGATCAATTTACAGGTTCTTAATCGTGCAATGGACTTTCGTTCTTCCTGTGAAACCAATTCACTGAATTTACCGCAAATTCCGTTAATTCCTCATCAACTTCTTCCCTCTGGGTCAAGACGAGATTGTATTAGACTTCGAGGTTTACCTTATGAAGCTCAAGTTGAACAGATTCTTGAATTTCTTGGTGAATATGCCAATAACATTGTCTTCCGTGGAGTTCACATGGTTTATAATGCTCAGGTAAATAGTCGTTAATCTTTTTTCCTGATTTCTTTAATTTAATTTCTCCTTTTCTCTATTTTCATCTCTTAGGGTCAACCTTCTGGTGAAGCATTCATCCAAATGGACTCCGAACAATCGGCAGCTCAAGCCGCAACTCAACGTCACCATAAATACATGAGTTTTGGTAAAAAGCAAAGGTACATTGAAGTCTTTCAATGTTCAATTGATGACATGAATTTAGTTTTAACCGGAGGTGTTCCACTTCAACGGCATTTACAAACTACAGGTAAGCTTTCTTTAATTGTTTAAATTTGGACAAATCATATTTTCCCTTCCTATTCATCATTGGTAATTGTTCAACATTTGTCTCTAGTTTGTCTCACTCTTTAATAGGTTGAGTATAATAAATTATTATCATTATTCAGGTGAAATATTATCTATTGAATAAAAACATGATGTTATTGATAGTCGATAGTTTCATTGGTAAAGGTCTGATTCTTATGTGAGTTACTATGAATAAAGTGAACACATTAAGTGATGTTGATATAATCATCTCAAGTTATTTAGATAATGAAAAAACATTAAAAGCGTAACAATAGTTTTTCATTTTTGCCAATCGTCTTCAATTTACTCTTCTAATCATCACAGTTATAATTATGATAGTTAATTGTTACGCTTTTAATGGATCTAGAAAGTTAACAAAAGACTATTCTTATCAATATTGATTACAACTCAATTGATTTGTCGATACCTTTTTTATTTGTTAATTTTATCAACAATTTTCCTCTCTTTTCTTGCTCTTCACAATAAATACAATTTATCATTAATTATTACAATTTATTGCAAATTATTTTCATATTTTATCATGAAAATAGAGGATAACAATCAACTGTTCAATAGTTTGTGTGTTTTTTTCAATGAAATTGTCGATGAGTTTCAAATCTCATTCTCAATTTTTTGTGATTAATATTTTTTTAATTTCCTTATTGGCCTTGTTAACTATTTAATTTGATCATTAATATTAAATCAATTTCATTAGTTGAACCTTTTTTTTCCTTCTTTGCTCCTAAAGTTACAGAAGAAACAAAAGCAAAAATGATTTTCAGTATTTGATGAGTTGATTGTTGCGCGAAAAAAGTGTATTTAGGAAACGGAAATATTAACTAAAATGGTTTATTGCTGTTTATTGTTACAATTTGAGTGATGATTAAACACTTGTACAGATATTGTATTATCAATTGGGTAACAATTGAGTAAAGAAATGAGGTTATTATTATTAATAATCAACACTGGAGAAGCATTTAAAGTAAATGGTTGGAAAGGAAAACCAGAAACAAACCATTCTCTAATCAAATTTATGTCGAGACAATTAAATATCTGTCATGTTTATCATGATTAATAAATTGCAAACCATTCATTATGATGATCATCATCAATTCATTTTTCTCTTTGTTCTTTCACTCTTTCAATACACCCTTGATTCACATATCATCCTAATTACAATCAACATTTCTGAAAAAATTTTTCATTCCATTTAATCATTTTGTTATAATTGTTACTAATTATCTTGTCATCTCTTACAGGGACAATATTACCTTCACCATACCGTGCTTATCCATACCTTGGCGGTGGCCCAGTGCTACCCGCCGGTACTGTGACTGCAGCTACAGCGGCCTTAACCACAGGAGCCGCTGGAGTCCATCCAACCTCTTATTATCATCCAATAATCTATTGGCCTTATCCAAGTCCTCCTGTTTCACCGACAACATATTATACCCATTCGGGTCCCACCATGGTAAGAACCTGAGTGAGATCAAGAAATGAAAAGTATGACAAGAAAGCACAGAGACTCACTTCACACTCATCATACTCATTACATTGGCCAACATGCACCACACACATTACTCTGTCCACTATTATAAGGCAACTAATACATGCTGCAACTACACATATTCATGCAGACAGACATTGACACACACGCCTTCATCATTTTTAATAATATAATAATTATGTAACTTGATTCATCATAACACTTTGATAACAAGTATCTCTCTTCCTCCCTTTCACACTCACTCTCACTTCTCTTCTCTTCTCTTCTTTTCTTCTCTTGTTTTTTTTACTTTTATTATATACCATTTGTATAACTGGCAGTTATATTATTGATCCTTATTATTCCTCCTTCCAAATCTCCAGATGACCTCGGAATGTATCCAGATACCTAGGAATGGAGCCGGCGATGGTCTGGTAACCTTTCCACCTCGAGTTGAGGCCGAACGTGCAATTCAAGAGAAAAATCGAGCCAACATCGGTAACCGATGTATCGAGCTTTACCTGGCTTGACCAACCTGTTTCTCTCTCTCTATCTATTTCTCTATCTTTCTCTATCTCTCTCTCACTCTACCTCTCTATTACTCTTCCATCTATGATGATCAACCATGATGATCAAATATTATAATTAATTTAACCAACATAATATCCAACGAAAAACACCAAAATATCCATACATAAACATTCCGTCCATTTCTGGTGCTTTTGCAAAGAGCATTGACAATTTATAAATTTATTCCCTCTCTCTCTATCTCTCTCTCTTTTTTTCTCTCTTTGCCCACCTCAAATGATTAAATGACCTTAAAGTGTAACTTAAATTGTTCCCAAACAATTAATCAATCCAATTATTGAATTTTTGTCTCCTTTTTTTCTCTTCTTTTTGATTCATATCTTAAAAAGCAAAATAATGAAATTGAATCTTTCACATACAAAACCCATTGCAGAGCAACAAAAACAATTTCACACATAAAACACACACACACTCAAAAAACACATTGTAACTCTCATTTTCTGGTTTCATGTTACCAACAAGTGCCTATGCTAATATAATGCTTTAATAATAATAACCATTATTATATTAATTGAACCAAAACCTTTCTCTCAATTCAATTATTTCAATAAAATGACAAATTGATCCAATCATTGTATTCATTTTGACAAAAGTGAAACCAATCTCAAATCAAACAAAATGAACCAAAAGCACTGAATGCTTAAGATGAACACCCAATCAGCCAACAATTAAAGACAATAATTAACTAGATTTTAATGAAATATCAAAAAATCAAAGTCAAGAATCTGTAAGTCGACCAGAAACAAAAATGAGCAAAAACGTCAAATCATTCAACTTGCAATGTCTTCATTTAACAATGTTTAAATGTTTCCACCTTTTGTGATTCAGTTAATCATTACAATCAACTTAATGTGACAAATTTTAGTAACCATGTTGTAACGTTTAAAAATGTTAAAACAATAGAGTCTCAATTATTGGCCTTAAACAGCGTTGAACGGCAAACTAGTTATAATAATGGATTAGCTGAGGTTCAAACAGTGTTTCATATTATGTATTTAGTGTTAGTCTAAATCAGATGTGAACAGAAGTACAAAATGTTCAACTTACAAGGCTTACAAAACCGAGACCAGGTTATTATCTGGTTGACTGAACTTCATTAACTGCTTCCGGAATTGATAAATATTTCATATTATCACCATTATTATTGGCACATTATTATGTATTGCTAATCTTGGCGACGCTTCTTCACATTTACATCTACATATTTATACATTTCAATGTGTACCTTGATATGCTAACTTGATCATTGACATGTTAAAAGCGTTTACCTTTTTTTTCTTGCTTGTCTTGTACAAAGGTTATTAAACCATTTCTACAGTTTGCGACATTTTTTTGACACTTATGATTCCAATGTGCTAATCATCTTCAATTTTAAATGATTAACATTGACTTTTGTTTAACCTGCGTTTACTTGGTTAAGTTGCTTTCAATGGTTCGTTTGTCCAGCTAAATGTTTAGGTTTAATCATTTGTGATTAACAGATGATACAAGGAGACAGCAGTTAAGTGGGTTCATTGTAATAATTGTGATTGTCTGGTGTTAATGGTTGGACAGTGATTGGTTATGGTTTCCCTTGGATTCTGGAGATTACCAGAAATTTTTGCCTTTTCTTTCTCCTTCTTTTGGGTTGAAACAGTTTAGGTTGGGTCTTCTAGTGGAAATTAAATTGCTCTTGATTAGTGCCTTGAATTAAGATCATTGCTGCGTGTCAATTGATTTTTCATCATTTTCTGACTAGAAATGATTATTCTTCTTCCTTTTTTTCCTTAGCTTTTTTGGGTGAAAAATAATGCTTTTAAGGACCAACCAGGTTGACTGTTTTTGACTCTGTTAGGGGCTAATATTTGAAGATAAATTGTCACCATTAAAATAATATCCATCTTGAATTTATGATGCATTCAATTTAATAATCTCATTACGATTGAAATAAAGTTAATACAATTGAGTTTAATGTAATGGTGAAAATTAGATAACAATTTAACTTTTCTCGCTTTTTTTGTTTGATATAAATTGTACCATTAAACTTTGCTTTCATATCAAAATGGTAACCATCAAAGTAAGAGCAAATTTAATTTAATGGCGATTCACTTGATTCCTTGTTATACACTTTGGTTACAGAGTCTTACCTATTACAATAATAAGGATGAGATACTCGACATTAAGAGTAAATCTAACAACACATTTCAAAATAGTCCGATAGAGAGGATCGTATAATAGGTGAGAAATAAAAATATTGGTTAATAATAAAGCTTAGAGCAAAGGTATTCGTTTTGATTATAAATCACGTTAATTTGCTAGTATTTAAACGTCTAATGGCGAATTGACTTGGACACTTTAATTTTGTTAGAAATTCATGGATTCTTTATTGAACAATTAAACATTGACAAGATAGCGTCAAAAATAAATCTTAGGTTTTCATAAACTGAATAATGAATATTTCAAAATGGAAACGAGATACGATAATGAAATTTGGTCCTCAGAAATAAGCTATGAATGAAATTATCGAGTGATCTTTTCATTGCACAGCTGAAATTTTTTAATATTTAATTTCCAATATTTTTTGCACTAAGCTTTATTAGTTATTTTTGAATAAATATAATTAAATAGTTAAGCAAATTATAATATGTAAACAGGGCTTAATGGTTCGATTACATGATATTATGTTCGTTACCAGGATTTACAACAATATGATAAACGAAAACGATAAACTGAATAATGGGAAAAGAGTGTTTCAAGAAAATCTCTCACAGAGATATTATATTGTTGGCTGATAATTTTGATTGCTGTTTAGGAATTTTCTTTCATATTCTATAATTGTATGCGTTAATACAGCTTTTAGCGGCAGAAATAAAAAGATAATCACATTAAATTATAATTTATAACAAAAATTAACTTCTTAGAGACGGAATTAGCTGTGATCAATGGATACAGTATTGCCACCTAGTGTCACCCAAGTCAACTCTTTGGTAATGTAAAATTTTTGGCAATTTTTAATTGTTGGTTGTACATTGTTTTGTGCTGTATTTCATCTATTAAAGATTGATTTTATTTGAGTAGGCTATGAGCTACTCCAACTTACAACATTTACTGTTGATAAATTTTGAATATACTCAATTTAATAAGAACAATAACAAATTGAACAAACATAAAAACAAAAAACTTAAAATTAAATAATCTGACCATATAAAAACAATATCAAAGACAGTTAACAAATGATCCACGTTAAGTATTGGATAAGAGATACAAGTAATGATTATGGGAATAAGGGAATTGTATGATATATGGAAATTTTCAACAAGAATAATCATATTTGCGATGGAACACTTAAAACTGATTGGTGAACGATTGTCTACCAATCTATGTTATTAATCAGATTAAAACATTGATTAAGGATAGGTTGAGGAAAGGATTGAACAGGGAAGATGTGTAATTAACTTAGCCTGATCGTGGTGATGCCTTTTGTTCAACTGATTTCTAGAAGTTTTTGTTTTGATTTAAGTCTGGGAGTGAGGAGATTTCAAAACAATGGTGTGAAAGCTTTGAGTCCTTTGGGTACAAGGTTTTGATTTTTTGATTGTCTTTCAGATTCCATAGTGTTTCAGCCATAAAACTAGATAACTAAGTTGTTGAAAAAGTCTTCTGGTAAACATAGGAATGCTTTGGTTTCTTCGATATTACTTGGGGCAACATGATTTGGTGGTAACAGTTTCGTTTTACGGACAAAGGCGTAAACATTAAAAATCATCCAATGGTAGACGTTTTTTAAGAGCGCTCTTTATGAACAATTGAATTAAATGAAGCTAATTAAGGCCCCAGGCCGACCTAAGCCCACCCTAACCTTACCAAACCTAACCTAACCGAACCTAACCTAACCTGACCGACCAACCAACAGCCCCTTGATCTAACTTACCTAACCAAAAAATCATATGTTTTAATGTTCACGCCTTTGTCCGTAAAACGAAACTGTTACCGATTTGGTATATGCTTGAAATTACTCATAGATTGATATCTATGGTCGAGAAAGACATTTTTCACTGATTCCATTAACTTTTGATTAGTTTTAAAGGCAACATCGTGATTGATTATTGGCTCAGGATAGTCAACTCCAATAATACAATTTGCTTCTTTTTGAACTTCAATAGGTGCTGATGATGGATTGAAAATGTATTTTGTTGGCATTTTGGTTAGTTCGGGAACATATTTACGAATATAATTACCGGTAGGTTCAAGCCATCGGCCATACATGATGGGTGAAATACAGGCATCTGATTGAAGGATAGTGTCAAAGGCTGAAGATGATACCCACATCCAGTTACCAGCACAAACAGACCAGTCAGCATCAATCAAATATTTCAAGAATACTTTAAGACCATGTTCCCATGATAGCCAAAGATCACCTCGAGTCAAGAAACAAGCAACAGCATTTCGTACAGCATGATGAATCCAACCTTCAAAGATTAACTGTCGCATCGCGGCGTCAATAAATGGATAACCAGTTTTACCAGTTGACCAAGCCTGTAGAAAATAAAGAAATTTCATCAGTTAATGAATCAATACTATTAGAAATAAAAACAATAATAGCTTCAAGATTTAGTTAAAGCAAGTTGTACATCCATCTTTGATCTTTAATAACTCGTGAAGCTAAGATAATCAATTCTAGCAATTTTCAAATTAAAGACAAGTTTAACAGGGAAAACTAATCTTCTTTCTATCTGCTGAATGTTTCAAAATTTCGTACAATTAAGGCTAAAATGGTTATAATTATGTTTACAGTTCAAGACTTACAAAACTCTTTGGGATAGCTTAAAAGGCGCCATTCAATAAACCTTTTTAAAGGCCATCTATCGCCGAAAGAACTAACTATCTAAACCAGATAAAATTAAATAAGTCTTGAAAATCTAATGATTACACAAATTAATTTTGATTGAGTGGCTGTAAATGGATTATTTTAATCTCTAGTCGACTATTGTTTAACGAATTTCCAAATACAATTATTTGCAATTGGAATTATGGTTTACTTAAAAGTTAATGCTAACCTCGAGTGCTGCTGAGTCTTGTTTCCATTTGATCTGAAGACAGACTGGATTATTAGCCATTTGTCCATAACATGGATTATTTACTGACATGGTATAGAAAAATTCACGCCAAATCAACTGTCCAACAATCCGAGGTTTAACGGAATTACCAAAGATGGATTCATACAAATCATGTAAATCCCAATAAAATTTTCGCACTGATAGACACCCATGTCTTAAAGCAGGACTCAATGATTTATCTGTAATAGTTATGTCAGGAGTTGATTGGGTTGGAAGATAATCACCAACTTTAAAAGCACTTTTCTCCAAACTAAGACGATCAGCCAATAACTCCATTGAGATTGTTTCACCACCAAACCAGACTTGATTAATTTGCTTCTCAGATTCCATCTTTACTCCCAAAACCAATGGTGATGAAGGAACTCCAGCAGTATCTTCGCAATAATCATCTTTAAACAAAAATATGAAATAAATTAACACTTCTATCGAAATAAATTGAATAGATTGATAAGATATTAAAATAACATTACCCAAAGGAAATATAGTTTTAAGTTGAGTGAAATCTGGTTTAGGCAAAGGTCGATCTGGTTGACCAATTACGTTTACAGTGTGACAAAACATTTCATAATTGGACGGAGCTTCGCCTCCATTCATGTCAATCACTTTCTCCGGATCCCAAAGTGTATGAGAAATTTTTTCAATGATCTCAACTCCCAATGAATTAGCCAATTGTTTAACCAAATCATCTCTTTCCTTCCAAATAGGCTCAGGATCTTGTTCAAAGCTGATATGAGTTATTGACCATTTTTTGATCAAACTTTCCAAGATTTGAACACAATTCCCGTGGAAACAAATCAAACGGCCTCCAAATGATTTAAATTGTGTATCTAAATCAGCTAAGCAGTCAAGCAAGTAACGAGTTCGATTGAATCCAGCCTGTTTTAGGCCAGCAGTGAATCCATCAAATATAAATATCGGATAAATTTTTTGGCAAACCTGTTCATTTGATGAAGGAAGATAAATCAAGTTAGAAAAATGAAATACAATAATTTTGTAGATTAAATTAAATGTGAAAATAATTAAGTTGAATAATTTTTGGATGTTTATATCATTCAGTTATCAAATGTAGATGGAAAAAATTATTCAGTTGTGACAACTTGTTGATCCTTGAAGTTATTTACAGCTAGTAAACCGTAAACATGTTTAGTTATTACAGACTTGAGTCTTGCTGGGAGTAAATTTTATAATAAAAAGATTCTTACAACTATTAAATTATACAATTGAGAATAATTTTCAATTAAATCAAAATGACAAACAAACTCACGTTGATTGTCGTGAATAGGAGCCAATCACAACAATAGGAATACAATTTAGTCACGTTTGTATCTATTGTAATCAAAATGAAACAAAATATTCTGGAAACTTCTCTGGTTTTCAACCTTAACAATAACCTAAATTAATAAGCAGCAACACTTCTGTTTAAAAAAATTGGCTTTTCCTGAATAAATTCCTGAATTTCCTGAATTTAAACGAAAATTTTGGGTCCAATTAAATTGTACGACAAACTACAAACAACCAAGTTAATTTTACCGTTTTAACTTTTGTTTTATTAACAATATCTCAAGCAAGTTAATAAGTTGAAATGAAATTTTGTCTTACCTTTGCAGCTTGATAAAGTGAAGGCATATCGCTTAGTCGAAGTCCATGGCGAAACCAATGAATACAGTTGAACGTTGGCTTACTTGACATTGTACAGTAACTTGATTTAAACTTGTTTCAAATTCAATTTAATTTGTTCTTTGATTAACTTTTCAAATTTGGTTGTGTGTTAATGTTGTGTTGAGGATTTATTTACTTGAGTTAATGATGAAACTAGCCATGTTTAAGTAGTAATTGAGCTGGGAGTAAAATCCTTGTAAGTTTATTTTTGCTCCTTCCAAGTGATCAAGCGCAATTGAATATCATCTTGTAAACAGGGAAAGGTATTATGATTATGTTTAGGTAAAGTCCATTTGGGTAAGAACATGAACGATGACGATGAGCCAGAATCATTTTATCTCCGAACTTCACAGCTGAAAGTCAATGGATTACCAATTTTCTACATCACATTATTTTTTAAGAGAACCACAATAATTCAAATTGAGTTAAATTGTTTTCAACATTTGTTGGTATTTTTTCCTTAACCTCGAGGGTATTAGGATCTATTATATGTTCCTTGAGTCAATACACTGGTCTTTACACAGAAGGTTATTGTGGATAAGCTGTTCAAAGGTTTGGTGCTTTTCACTGCGTAGGTTGATGTAACAAATAATGGATCAAATTTTGTTGTTTGATTCATTGGAAATCTAGCAATTAATAAATCAAATCTTCACAATAACCAAATTCAGTTTAAAAAAAATACGTGAAATATTAATATAAGACTAATATATCAAATAATTATAGATTACTCGAAATATTTGGGAACAAACAAACACAGAATCTCCAGAAACAAATTGTCCATTGACGGTTAATCAAAACCACGACTATCAGCAAAAATGTCAACACAATTGACTAAATCAGTTGGAATTTAATTCACTCGATAAAAGATTAGAAAAAATAATCAGGGAAATTTCAAGATAGTATAATCAAAACTTTTACTGTAATTGTTGAAATATTAATAAATAATAAATAAACAAAACCGTTGAGTCAAATTATGAAGTGGTTATAAAATGAAATACAAGATGGAGCCACAAGAAGAAATTAAAGAAAAATTAACTTGAAATCAAAAACAGAACCTTATTTACGTTTTTGTAAACAAATTGAAGATTAATGTTTTCATTTGATTTTGGCTGTAACTAATTTTTTCCCAGGTAAGTTAATTTTATTTGATATCTTAATTTATTTCCATTACCCTTTCATCTTCAATCGTCTATAGTGAAATAAAATTTAAATTAAGTGAAATTTACTCAACAAGATGGCGTATAAACTCATGGAGATGAACATGTTTCACTTTGATAAAAGTTTCGGAATCTTCTCTGTCTACTTGAATTGTTCTTCCTTTCTCTTCTTCGCTTTCTTTTTCTCTCTCCTGTCGACTGTGTCCTCCATGTTTTCCTAGGTCATCATCATCATCCTCTTGATCCTCATCATCCATATCATCATCTTTATCATCCTCCTCATCAGCATCATCCTTGTCATCCTAATGATCATGAAGAAGAGGGCGCTGTCTGAACATCGTTTTCATCATCATCCTGATCATCATAATGAAGATGATGATGATGGTGATGATAAGGATGATAAGGATGATGTAATAATAATTGGAAACTACAGTTTCTACATCGACAAATGGCAACGTCAATTTACCTGAACCTGAATAAACTAATCTGGTTTCCATTGCAAAAGCGACAGTTAAGTAAATTGTATTTTTATCGCACTCAATTTAAATTACCATCGTTGATTGGTTTGGGTGCGAAAAATGGACAATGTTTGTTAAAAGGTCATCATTGGTAAATTGTGACTTGTACATTGTCTTTTGATTAGATTGTGATAAACATGACAAACAAATGTGTAGACAATTTTTTTCCCTCAACAATTTATTTATATCTTGATTGAATCGTCAATTTCATTAGGTTATTAAAAGCAAAATCCTTACGATGATTGATTTAACAATCTTATCCTTGATTTAGTTAATAATCATCTTTAAATTATTGGATGGACCAGTGATAATGTTTTAAACAATCAAACGAGTAAATGATTTACATTGTTACATTGACATTTGAAAAGTCATTTACAAGGTTAATCAAAGGTTGTTGGACCAATTTTATTTGATAAAAGTTAAATTGTCCATCTTGAAACAGGTTAACATAATCAATTTAAAGAATCAATTTTAACTTGAAATTACCAACAATGTAACCTAATTATGGTTAACACAATGAAAACCCAATATTTAGTTAGCTGATAAATTGGATAATCAAATAAGAATGGTAAATACGATCAACGTTTAAGTGTTATTAAATTGCAAACAATCTATTAGACAAAATTAATTTACATTTTCTAATTCAAAAAGAATAATAAAATTGGGTAATTTTTTCGATATTTGGGTTCATTTTTGGGTTCAATTTCGGGTTCAATTTTGGGTTCTTTTAGTTGGTTAGCAAGTGTCTGGTCATTAATTGTAGACAATTATTAAACTGGAAAAGTTGAAAGCTTTTGATTAGCAAATGAAATACTGAAACTTATATTTCATCTTTAATCCAAATGATCAGGCGCAATTGAATATTAGACTAAAGTTAATAGCATGTGGATGATGAAGATGATGAAGATGAAATGATGCTGGAAGAGGTAAAAGTCTGTGGAAAGTAAAATGAGATGAAAATGGCTTGAAGATGAAGATCAAGTAATGAGTTTATCATGTAAAACTTGAATCATCTTCAACTTGTTATTCATTTTTGTTTTGGTCTTTTTTTGGTCTAAAAATAAATTGTATCTAAACTTGTTGGACGAAGAGCTGAGAATCAGTTAATTAAAAACTAATTGTTATGGATTTTCATCTAAAAATGATTAAATCATAAAGACCGGGCAATTTTTCATTGGTCTCATTTGTTTTTAGCATTTCTTAGCTTTTCAATAGTTTTGCTTTCGATGAAACTTTTTTTTAATTTCATGTTCAATTTTAGTTTACTTTTGACTCCAATGGCATGGTAAGATGATTAAGCCGGTCAGGTTTAGGATTCTTTAAGAGAATTATCTTTTTAATTGTTAAAACGCTTAAACGCGGCGGAGTTTAGGTTTAGTGTTTGGAGCTGCATTTTCATTTCTGATTCTGAGTTTTGATGATTATTCAATTGACGTTTCTGTGATTCTTTTCTGGATTAGTTCATTTTCTGGTAAATTTGGGTAATTTTATTAAATCGTATTGAATCAGAAAGTAGAGTTGGTTAAAGTGATGAAATGATAATCTTCAAGTCAGAGTTCAATATTAAACTTGAAGCACAAACGCTAAGTTGTTTATTATTTATCGAGAGAAATTCAAAACTGGCATTTCGACCCTGGAAAGGGAAAAAATCGTTCAGCGAAAGAGGAAAAAGAGGAAATGGCGAAAGAGGGAAAAGATAAGACCCTGTAGACAGAGGAAGAGAGAGAGAGCCAAAGTCTGAGAAGAAGAAGATGATGATGATGATGATGATGATCAAAGGAAGATAAAGAGAGAAAAGTTCATCTGGTCGAAAGGCAGTTTTACTTCTGTCGATTTTGACGAGAGAGTCTTTCGGCAAAGAAGATCAGCCGCTCACCCGATGCCATTTGCCTCTCGCCTTTCCTTCTCTTCTCTTTCTTTTCCCTCTCTTTCCCTCTCTTATTCCAGCCTTTCGCTTGTCTTCTCTTTCTTTCTATCTTCTCTTTCTGCCACTTTTTTTCTATTCTTTTTTTCGTCTCTTCATTTTCTCGTTTTAATTGTTAAAAATTCAATTTATTTATTGTCCTTTATTAATTTGAATACCATGATGAGTGGATTTACACCTTTAGGAATCAATCAATCTAAATAATATTAACGGTAATTATAAATAACAATTTTTAATCTATCTTCTTCAATGAAGAGTTAATTTGAAGAGTAATGTATAACTCTCTTTCTCTTTCTCTATCTCTCTCTTTCTTTCTCTTCTCTTTCTCTTCTCTCTTTTCTCCTCTCTTATCCTCTTTCTTTGGATCTTTGGATAGGCTTGTGTATATAACCGGCAATCTACGTACAGATATATACGGAAAGTCCTCATTTTGATCTCACCAGCCATCTTCAACATTTACAATTCCATTTCATTATTGGCCTGTTCATCAGGTTTTCTTGTTTAATTTTGTTGGAAACTTAATCAACTCTAAAGTGATCATAAAAACCATACAATTGGCTCTTTCCATTATCCAGCTGATATCAGCTTTAAAATTGATTTGTAAAATACTTAGTAATTATTCTGCTGTTAATACAAATCAGAATCACTCCAAGTGTATAAATTATCCATTTTTGTTTGTTGACCAATTTTTTGACCCTGACCTCTGCCGAGGTGTGTTACTAGGTGAGCTTTCCTTTTCAAATTACACCTTTGATGTGTCTTCCAATAATGTCTCATAATGTCCTCTCTTTTTCTGTTTCCTCCATAGTTTCTAAGGTTTTGTGAAAGATGGTTCAAATGGAAGAAAAAACAGAAACTACAGATAGAGCTGAAAAGGCTGAGAAGCCCGATAAGCCTAAGAAACAACCTAAAGAGGTTAAAATTGAAGAGACAGATATTCCGGACGAAGAAACCGGTTTTCCTGGTTGCATGAGAGGCCATGTTATTCGGGGTAAATTCATACCGATAAATAAGAAAACATGGATCGACATCGATATTGATGGCAACGATGCTATCTTGGACTGCGCCTCTCAAGTGGTACCGTTGATGATTAAAAAGCCTAATATTTTTCCGCCCAAATTGGCTGAACCCGAGGTTGTCAAAGGGCCCAGTGTTGCAGAAGAAGAGGAAAAGGAAGATGAAATCAAAGAGGAAGAGATTGAAGACACTGAGAAAAGTAAAGACGAAAAGAAAGATGAAACTGAAGAAGTGGTCATCGAATCAGACAATGAAGAAAAAAATGAGTCTCAACAGTCAACATCTACCACTGCAGTTGGAGCAAATCAACAAACACAGCCTGGTCAACAATCAACTCAAGCAGGACAAAGTAACAACCAGCAAGAGACCAATAATTTAACGATGCTCACTATTTCAGATTATTATAAATCTTCAGTTGGAAATTTATTAATGGGTATCGGTTTGAGCCGATCCAAAGAGTGGTACCATAAAGATGTTATTAGACAATTACACAGATCGATTAGAAAACAAGGAGAACTTGATGATCTCGTGGAAGAATTGAAGAGACAACAACAATTATATAATGAGTGTAAAGCTGCTAACAGTATATTCACTTTCCCATTGAAAAAGTGTCATATGTGTGATTTTAAAACTGAATCTGATGTTGCAATGGAAGGACATCTTAATATACCACATTTAAGTAACAGAAAAGAATACAGATGTAATTTTTGTGTTTTTGCGACCCGTGATACACAGTCAATTGTGTCTCACTTTAAGGATACTCATAATCGTTCGTGCATCTTAGAACCACCACCACTGTTAAACTCTTGTCCTATCTGTCCCTATGAATCGAGTCAAAAAGCTAAAGCCGCTACTCACATAGCTAAATGTATGAAATTTTTCCATCCTGACAAGGTTCAACATCTCCCCGATCCTGAATCCGAGTATCCTGCAATAACTCCTAAACCCATCACCCAAGAGGATATTAAAGTTTATGATGCTACTTTGATAGCTTTGAGAGCAGCAGCTCTTTCATCTAATACCCAATTACCAAATTTACCTGGCCTACCGAGAGGTCTTCAACACCAAATGCTAATGATGCAGCAACAACAAGTGGCACTTCAAAGCAAAGCTATGAAAGCCAACAGAGTTATTCCAGGAATAAAGGCTAATCCCGCAGCATTACGAAACGCAGCTAATTATGATATTACATCAAATCCTAATTTTGCTAAATCTAATGCTCCTCAATTGTATCATATGTTACAAGCCGGTGGTCACACTCAATTGGTACCTGTACAGCAAAGCAAATATCCACAAGGAGTTAACTCAACCACCCATTTACAGGCAGTCAAAGGTCGAGTTATACCTGGCTCGGGTGGCGCATTGTTACAAAAAAGTCCAGCCGGTATGAGGCCTAATAGTACAGATAGTATTGATTCTCCGGCTGGTGGTAAAGGAGGAACTTTTGTAATTTGTGAGATTTGTGATGGATATATCAAAGATCTGGAGCAACTAAGAACTCATATGCAGTGGATACATAAAGTGAGTTATCTTGTTTGTTTCGCTTTTTATCGTTCAAGATAAAGTATTTAATTATTTTAAATCTTTTTGATTAGGTTAAAATTCATCCAAAGATGTTGGCAAGTCGCCCTCCGCTTAACTGTCAAAAATGTCAATGGAGATTCTTTACAGACCAAGGATTAGAAAGGCATTTGCTAGGAGCTCATGGATTAGTTACATCGAACATGCAAGACATGGTTGATCAAAATCAAGATGGTGGTCGATGCACCATCTGTGGCCGTATATCTGCCAACAAACTAGTGGCTCATATGAACCAGGTTAGTAGCAAAACCATGATTTGATTACATTCTATCCGAATAGAATAATCGAATGATATATTCATTCTGTTTTAAGCCTCTTGACTCATACCTTTTCTTTACTGATTCATTCTTTTTTCAGGTACACAAGATCACTTTAAGGCCTGCTTTACTATCCTACAAGTGTACAGTATGTTCAGCGACCTTCAACTTATATCGATTATTTGAAAACCATGTCTACATGGTTCACAGTGGATCAGTTAAAAGGAATCTTGAAGATTCTAACCAATCGCTAGTTAAGAAACAAAAAACTGGAATTAATGGATCCGAATGTCATATGAAAAATTAATTAAATAATTTCTCATTTCCTTTAAATTTCACTATTCCTTTATCGCTTTCTTTCTCTCTATTTCTCGTCTCTTCGCTCTTGTCTCTCACAAACTCACAACATACATACAAAACACATTTTCTACCCACCTTTCACCCTAATTTGTCTCAAATTGTCCCTTTCCACACACATTCACATTAAATGACAAACCGATATTTATATATAACATAAAATAACACAAAAGTCTCGTTTATATTACTCGTTTATAATAATTACTTATTTTTACAGATTTTATTTCATTTTTTTTCATAATTTTCTATCTTCATTCATCCGGACAGCAACCAATAGCTTCGCGTTTACTTTGATGGCAATCATCATTTTCTTTCTCATCTTCATCGGAGGATGATGATGAAGATTCTTCACTCGATCGATCGCTGCTTTTTTCATCTTTACCAACATCCAAAGCGCTTGCCTCCTTAGATAATCCTGTAACATTATTTTCATCACCATCAGCTTCATCCCCATCTTTACAATTTTGTGTGCTCTTCCTTTTTACATCATCAATCTCCTTAACAGGAAAAGAAGCTCTCGTGTACGATTTAATCAAACTATTGACCGACCGATTGTCTGATTTAGTTTCCTTCAGTTTAACATTGAAAAATTGACCAGATTGTTGTACTGTCGATGAACCTGATGAACATTTAAGTGATGGCTTCAAGATTGAAATCGGAGGCTTATCTCTATTAACCAAGTTAATATGAGCAGAATCGTTTTTGGAGCAAATTGGTTTATTTTTAGATTTTAATTCTGACAACAGCGATAAGTGATGATGGTTATTGTTGTTTGCAATATTCTTGTTGTTAGAGACTTCTGATTCACCAGTTTTCTGTCTCGTCCGTAATTCCTTGATTATTGATAAGTTAACTCGAGGATCACCCGGCATCAACATTTTCCTAGGATCAATTAAATTAGGCGATGAACGAGATCGAGATACTTTATCAGCCCACAATGGACTTAGTTTATTATTGTTTGTCCTGCTAAAGTCATCATTTTTTGAACTTTTATCTTCTTGGCCTTTCTCCGTTTCCTCTGCATTAGCTTCAAATTGGCTTGTTTTTCTATTCAATATACTTTGGTCTGATATTGGAGCTCGAGAAAAGGCCTCATCAAAGAAGCTTGTATCACCAAAAGTTTGTCTTTTGAACGTTATCGAAGTACTTTGAAAAAATGTATCAAGTCCACTATCAAGCAAACTGGCATCACTTGATTTTCCTGATAAATCGGTTGGCTTTTTTTCATCTGTTGCTGTTAAATCTTCTTCCCTTATTACTGGTCTCAGTCGACTTGGGACTTTACGATTGCACCTTTTTGGCCTGGATTTAATCATGTCCAGCAATGTTTTATCACTTTTAAGTTCGTCACTTAATCGATTTTCTTTGTTTTCACTTTGATCGCTGTTAATCCAAGGTTCACTTTTGCCCTCACTATTCAACTTTTCTTGATTAACTTCCATTGCACTGTTACTCTGATGGGTAAACAACAAACAACACTTAAAATGTTAACAATCTTTAACAAATTGGTTGTTTGATTATGGTGTTTGGAAACAATACTGATTACAGTGGAATGATTATCTGGTCATGTTCATTCAACAAAATCAATTAACCACTGGAATATGAAGTCAACTTTACTTTTTGATGGTTAAAGGGATTTCTTTTTATCTCCTTGTTTCTCTCAACTCTCGATCTGGCAAGTTTACAAGACGTTCAAATCCAATGAGAGCACAAACGGAAGAAAAAAAATAAGTTACTGTTTCTGCTGATGATGATAATGATGATGCTATAGCTGATGGTTATGTTGCTGGTTTAATAATGAATGAAGAAACTTGTTGATAAAGCGTCTAAAGGATGAGGAATGTTCCAATATTTTTCAGTTTCTTTTCTAATTCAACAAGTTTTTTGACTTCTTTTCGTCAGATGAAAATGAGAAACATTTACTGATGATGTAAATGATGTTGAACTATTCATTTGGCTTTTTAATGTTATCTGCTGTTAACCTGGAAAAGGAGAGAAACAACCCAAAAATAAGAACCGATTACATCAAAATGGATAACAACAAAAAAAGAAGAGTTCGAAGGCAAAAGATGATCACACTTGTTGAATTATCGTTTATGTTAAAACATTATTTAAATTGTAATACTTGGTAAGTTGTTTGACTGACAAAAGATGATTAAAAAAAGAGCAACTCAAATGAGGCCAACAAGTGATGAAGTTAACACTGGAAAGGACACAAGTTGCACTGAAAGTTTGTCACAAGGAATAAACCTTCAACTTTTGAATTGTGTTTATTGAAAGATTGAACCAGATTTTGACCAGGAAAAGCCCATTGAGTTGTATCATGTGTTGATCAAGTTGAAGGTACAATTATCTTGAAACTGATGGAAACCAAGGAGTTGAACAAGAATAAAAAAGATGCTAAAGACGATGGATAATGATGATGATTTTTGATGATGGTGAGGGAGAAAGGGCCAAAACTCACTTGAGAAGCAATTGGTTATAATTGTTTACTTCAACTTACTGGTTAACTCATAAAAAGCTGGGCAACTACAATTTAGGATTGATTGAGTTGAATTGTTAACTATTCAAAGCCAAGATTTATTATGACCGTTATAAGGAGAAATGTTAAATGAAGAAGCTGATGGTGATGATGATGATGATGATGGAAAAGATTAGAATAGAGAAAGAAAGAGAAAGAAAGAGAGGGAAACAAGGAAGAAAAAAGAAGGAACCAAAAAAAATAGAGAGAAGATGAAGAAGAAAATGTCCATCATGATCAAGCAAAACAATTTGTTGATAACATTTTCATTCTTTATTCTTGATTTTTATTCCATTTTCTCAATCATCAAATCATTTGTTCAATTGTTCAAAGTCTATTTTACTTTCAACTTTTAGTTTTTCCTCTTGCAGCTTTGCTCCAACTTTACATCAACTTTTCCATCTTCATCTCCTTATACTTATCCTGATTTATTTTAATTTATTGTTGATTTACAAAAGTTTACATCAAAAGGTTGACCTGTAAATGAAGAGAATCACTTTTTGTTTTACTTCATCTTTTCATCTTCATTTATCTTACTAGAATGTAACAAAAATTCATTTTCATCATCTTTTAAATTGTTGATGCAATTTTTAGGTACCATAACCAGTTTTTTGTTTTGATCATACAATAAGGTTTAAAGACGTTTCTGTCAAAAGCTGATGGACTTTGCTTTTGTCAACAAGCCAAATTAATGCAATTTAACGGAAAATGGCTGCTAATTTAATCTAAACTGATCTTTGCTTTGAAAATAACTAAATCAAATTGTAAAATAATCAGTCATAATGAATATTTTGACTGGTTACAAATGGCTTGACTGTTAGCATTGACAGTCAAAGTCAGGCTTTTTTGTTGAAACAAACAAAAGCGTTAATGATTAGCACTTTACTGTTTGATTAGTTGATTAGA
Source organism: Tetranychus urticae (assembly GCF_000239435.1). The sequence continues at coordinate 1,174,756 of NW_015449945.1, read as the reverse complement.
TTTCTCTGAATCATCATTACTCTCAAATTCAAACAATTTAAATGCATCAAAAAGCGTATACTTTTGTCAAAGGTAATTTTGTAAATTAGAATCAAATTACCGGCGAACAAAAATGAAAATTCATTTCATTAATGCCTTATTCCTTCTGTATTCCTAATATATTCCTGATTGTTTAACCTGAATCTAAACACTGGAAACAACTGGTTACTTTGATTACCATTTGACTACAATTAGTTAACATTGAATGATTTAACCTAAAAAAGGGAAACCCAAGAAACACCATTGAATAACGATCTAAGCCTAACCAAGAAACTTGACTGCTATTGTAAGCCTGAAGCCTGTTCGTTCATCGAAAGGGCCACCGAAATTCAATGGATGAAATGGAAAGAAAGTGGAAAGAGAAAGAGAAGAAATGATGATAATGATGATGACGAAGATGATGATGATGAACAAGAGCTGAGTTGGAGTCTCTCTCTGATTGGCTCATGTCTGCATGGATGATAGGGGAAACAGTTGAAGCCAAGGGCTGAACCTTTCCTCTTCTCTTCATCACAGGCTCTTTAGGTTTCTCTTTCTTCCATATCATCCAAAGTCTATCTTCTCTGTCTATCTTTCTCTTGCTCTTTTAACGATTTGTATTCTGGATGAAAAGATGATGAGAGAGGGAAAGAGAGAGAACAAAGAGAGCCAAACACGGCGCCATTTTGTCGAAGCCAACTTATCATCTTTTATCATCCTTATCTTCATTTCCATCTTCAGTTTCATCTTCATTTATCGTCATAACCATCATCTTCCTCTGAATACGTCGTAATTTGTTCTTGCGCTTTTCTGGTAATTCATTTCTGTAGTTAACCCAAACATTTACCCTTTCGGTTTCATCTAAATGTCAATTTAATTACCTTATTGATTTACTTGGATTCATGACAGTTGATTGACAAAAATTAGGTTTCACCAACGAATACTGGACTTAAACCCATTGAGCACAAATAGAACAGAAAAAAACCTAAAAAGTTAACCAGATTTGTTTGATACCCATTTTTTGGGTTAACTGCTTTCAATAATGAAATGAAATGCGTTTGGTTGCTTAATAAGATTGTAATGTAGCAATAAAAATGAGGAATTAATAAATTGATGGCAAAAATATTTTAACAGTAATTGAGGGTTAAATTGTATTGAGACATTTTGAATACAGCTTGATACATGAGAAATGACGAGCAATTGTTTGACATTTACATGTAAATCATTAAGAAACCTAACCAACCCTTTGATTTTTTACCTTCTTTATATTCGTTCTTGTTTCTCTTCCCACTTTTATCTTCTCCTTTTTTTTCTCTCTCTCTCTTTCTCTCTATTCCTTAACAACTCATCTTATATACATTTTGACCTCACCGAGGTCATCTCAAGATGATTACATGTATACTTGAGGTAGGCTCATGCGTCAAATGATTTTACAAGCTTCAGGGCATTTCATGGCCCAGGTAATTCATAAATCCGATGATAAACAGAGAAATGTTAAACAGGAAAAATGTTCATCTTAACTCCAATTGCACACTTTTAAAGTTAACCTGAGCAATCTATTGAAGCTGCATGTGCTTTTCAAGTCAATTGTTGTAAAATCTCGTAACATTGTTAACCTGATTAAGCATCAAAATGGCGGACTCTGATCATTCCTAAAACTTGCTTGGTAACTCAGACCTATGATCGGCCTTGAATCTAGTTTCAGTACAGTTTCATTATCTTATACGAACGAGTTGTTATGTTTTTGTTTTCAAGGTTGTAGAGTTAATTATTTCATTCCTATTCATCTCTAATCATCATGTTATCTTTGAAAATTTTAATTGCAAAACTTCGCATATAAACCTAATGTTAAGACAATCTTGCAATAAATCAACCTCTAGTCATCACTTTAATCAACTTCTAGCTTTGTTTTCTTGATTTTGCCTTGGATTGTTACTTGAATAATACTCACCAATGATCTTGTTTTGATTGGTCACTCGAAAGATATCAGTTGATCACTTTTTACATTTAGTTGCACTCAATTTACTGACACTTTTGAAAGTTGATGAGCTTGATTAATTAATAAAACTGAACAATTGTTGATCATTGTTAATGTTTCTTGCCTTTTTAATGTTTACAGTCTAATAAATTTTCCCTCACAGCGTATAGTCATAATTAGGTTTCCTTCAGTGTTTTCCTTGTCTAAATATGATTAGTTGATCTCCTTTTACGATCATATTTCCTTCCAATTTCTCATCCTGAATGAGCAATTTACTCCAGTCTCAAATTAGTTCTTATAGCAAGGCATATCTTTAATTTCTCGCTTTTACTCTGTTTACAGAACCGTTCAACAAAACCTTACTAGGTGAGTTGAAAACATGGTGTTTGATTTAATTTCATCCGGCAAGTATGAATATGTGAAGAGTTTGATAAACCAACAGGATCATTAATGAATCCGGAGATCTTTAATAGGTACAGCAAGAGTATCTTATAGAGGATAATTTGCGTGACTAGATACTATTCAGCACACTGTACCAATAAAAGGTGATTGGAAAAAATAGTTTCCAGCAATAATCATTAAATTATAAACTTTAACTGATGTAGACGAAATAATCTTTAAATTTTATTCAATGGTTGAGGCCGCCATTCAGACCAGTCAACAAAACATCCTTTGGTTTTAAGATACGTGTCCCTTGAAATGGCTCTCATTGCAACAACATCAGTAGACCCAAAAATTGATGCACCAAGCCACGCAATGTAATTCTCTTTGCAAAGAGGAGGATGAAACATAAATTTGTCAATATAAATGTTATTTGAATATTTTTCAATCTTTTTCACTAAAAATAACAGCTCCATTTTTAATCTATGCTTGAATCCAGGTAACATTGAGGTGCCGCCGGTAATAATCAAGTTGGAGGCCAGTGTTTTACGATAATCAATCGGACAGGACAATAAAACTTCTAAAATTAGAGTTGCTACAGTCTCTTCCTCGCCATACAGCTCAAATAAAATTTCACCAGCACTTTCTCGTAAGCCTCCTGGAATGAGTAGAGTATTATTTTGGTCAACATGAAAATAGACATCTTTTGGTGTATTATCTGGAGCTTCTTTCAATCCTGCTTTATGCTCCAACATTAACTGGCCACGTTCGAAAGGAGCAATAAAACATGTCTTGACTTTAATATTTTCTAGAACAAAATCATCAAAACGATCTGACTCTTCATATACTTTTTCTACACCATTTTTCCTTAAAATTGCCTTCCTATCAATAAGCTCATCATGAATCCTTTCATTGATTGCTTTACCTCCTAATGGTGTATATTTGACAGAATTGACCAGCGTGATGCCTTCGATAACTGGTACTGCCATTGCTTCTTTCCATCCAATATCAAGAACAATTCCTGTCGAGACCATGTACGGTACAAGAGTCATTAAATGGTGAGGTACTATTAGAAGGGATGGAACTTCAAAATGTTGATAAAGAACATTTATCAGGGATTGTCGAACATTGTTTTGAGTAAATAAGGTTTCGATGAGGATCACTTTGCGTTCTTTATAATTGACACCAAGATATCTAAAGTAAATTGTCTGGATAATTGTTTTGAAAGCTTGGTCCAACTGACTTCCAGATAGACTGGCTAACTCAACTTCTTTTCCATGTGACGATGCGACAACAGATCTGATGATTGCCCGAGGAGCCAACTCTTGAACAAATCCACACTTTGTATATCTATGGCCAAACTCCAGGATCACACTATGTTTATCTGTCATGATTCAGACTGTTAACTATAAGAATTCAATTAAAAACATGTCGATCAAAAAACAATCACAATCATCACAATAACATATGATTCAATAAAAATATTTCCTCAGTCTCCTAAAAGCGCCATCTGCCGTTTCTTTAGATCTCTTTGATAAATTGATAATAATAATTGATCTAAAAATATAAAATCTTCATTAATTAATCAAATTCATTGCCAAAAACATTTTTTTGGTTTGAAATGTAATAACTTCTGATGCGAATCAATTTGTGAATTGTATATCGTTGTTTTTCATCTGTTATAATTCATCGCTGCAGTTGAATATTACTTTGTGATAATCACTTCAATAATAACTTAAAATTGGCTCGAAAGACATAAAAAATTAATGTATTGTAAATTTGAATAGTGTTGATTGTTCAATCAATTCATCAACTGTATTCAAAAATGAACTGAAAATATGAAGATACGAATTTCAAATTGAAAAAGGACGCAACGTATCTGATTGGCTAAATGCAAACACATGGAACTGGGCTATATTTCATTCCAAGCTCTACATTGTGATCCTCCACCTCAAAGGAGCTTCGTTTTTCCCTGATAATTTCAAACTTAAAATTGTATTTTTGTTTTTTATTTGATTCGTTATTTGACCAGTATTAATTTAAGATGTCCAGTTTATCATCCAATATTCATATTTTAACACCAGAGGATGAAATTTCCATCAGAAAATTGGAATGTCTCAAAGAGCTTCGGTAAGTTTTGTTTATATTCACTTCTAGTTTATATTTATTGCGATGAATGTTATTTTTGTTTATCTTTTAATTGATTTTTTATCATTGACTTACTCTCCAGTGATGTTACTTTGGAGCTGAGCAAAAAGAAAGCACGTTTACATAGTGCTTTGGAGGCCATGGATGAGGAGGCTAAATGTCTCGAGACATTCAAAAACGAGAAAGCTTTGATTGAGCAAGAAAGAGAAGCTCATTGTGCAGAATTGTTGTTGATTCGAGATGATCTCAATCAAATGGAATCAGTGATTCAAGAATCAGAAAGTGAGACGGATCATCATTTAGCTATGGCCAAAAGTTTAATTCTTGAATGGCAAAAACTTGCGGATCGTGCAAATAAAATACGATCAGCTCTTGGTCTTAATCAGCTTCCGAATCTCCCAGAAGAAGAAAAACTGAAAGAGGATATAATCAAAAGTACTGGAAGTGAAGACGGTGCTCATCATCATGCTATGGCATTTGAGCAGGACAACGCTTTCAAGCCTCTTTTAATGATTGCAAACCAACAACCAATGCAACAACAACCTTACTTATTCCCATCACCGACTTCGTCCAGCTCAAGAGATTTTCAATCTGTAGGACCTCATTCGCCTGGAATGGGGATGTCATCTTTAATGAATCCTCATCATGGCCCACCCTCTGGGTTAATGTCTTCAGGATCTTCGTCAAATTTAGTAGAAAGATCTCAAAATCGTTCTTCATTTTGCCAACAACCTCCTCCAATGAAATCGTGTCTCACTTGTTTCCAACAAATCCATCGAAATGCTCCAATCTGTCCTAACTGTAAGGCCAAAAGTAGATCTCGTAATCCAAAGAAACCTAAACGTAAACCAGAAGATTAATAGCATTAATCTGGCATGATCAAGCTCATCATTTTCATCTATTTCTTTTGTTCTTAAGTATTTTGAATACAAAAAAACCTTTTTTTCTGGCAAAAAATTCAAAATCAATTACATAAACTCAAGAAAATATTAATCATTTACTTTTGGAAAGACGATTTCATGATTCATTCAATCATCTCATCTCATCTGGTACAACAATCCCCATTGATAATGATTAGGGTAGCGACGATTGTTTCATTTCACATTCATGAACCATAACATAATTTAAATCCATCCTTTTTTTATTTTTCCTTTGTGGATTATCTGTAGAGATAAAATGACTTAATTAAATTTTCTTATACAACTCATAATGTATTGAGCAAAATATATCAAATAATCAATTTCAGTTGAACAGGATTTTGGGAATGAAGAAGTATCTCAATTAATGGACTTCTCAATTTAAGATTCCGGTTCATTTTGATTATCATAGATGACTTCATTATCGTCGATGAAGCATACCATTCAATGTTTTCCTCAGATGATCATAATCTTTGGTGATTTCGATTGTATGATAATCGTAAATACTGGGATTTAAGTTTTAAGTATTTGACTTTGAATTTCGTGATATTGAGTAGGTAATTTTAACAAGAATGGGCATATCAGATTCAATCAAAGATCTTTGACTTGGTGGACCCATAGCCCAAGCTGCTGTTGAATTAGTACTGGTATCAGTCCACATCCAGTCCATCATTAAACGCATATCATAAAGAAAAGGTACCAACATGTAAAGCATGAAGAGGGTCGAATTTACGAATGTGTACTTTTTGGTGAAACAATTACCCAGAATTCGAGTCGGGTAACCACTTTTAATTTGCCAGGCAGATAGAAGAAGATAAATTGATTTAAAAATGTACCACAGTTTAGGTGCATTATTGTCTGGGTCTGTAAAGGATCGACCAGTCATAGCGGGTAAAGCTATGAATAGGAAAATGTGCATTGCAAAAGAAATAACAATATGGAATATCAATCTCTTTTTGACATCTTTTCGGAGGTAAAGACCACGATCAATGATGATTAAACCAAATTGGAAAAGTAGCATGAATAGAAAAGGCATTGGAACTCGATTTTCTTGTAAATATGTTGTAATATCACCAACACCAGGACTAGTCTGTAATGAATAAATATAATTAGCAAGAATTATAATTGAAATGATTAAAAAAACAAAATTAGCTGCTTACTCCAAATGAACTGTAACCAAACCAAACAGTAAAAAAGTTAATGAAATCGCAGAAAAACATCATTGCATAATAATCTTTTGCTATTCGAAACGGTGGTGACAAAATTCGTGTGATGAACTGTCTGACAGGAGAAACAGTCGCCCAACATCTAATTTAAAAAGTTTAAAAGGCAAAAAGATGAATTAAGTTTTATTTTGTGAGCAAACATGAATAATTTTAAAAGCAAGTGGATCATCTTCAGAACTTACTTTTTCTGCATATTTTCACTTGCTTCAAGCAACTTTTGAACGATTTCAATTTCCTTATCATCTTGAGTCACAAAATTGGACAATGGTTCAACTTCTTGATATCTTTGAGTTTCATCAGAATAAGATAAATCCTCTATATTTCGTCTCCTTAGAATAGTTTCATTTTCTTTTATGGTATTTGCTACATGGACAGCGCCAAATAATGTTGGAGGTCAGAATGGATCATTGAGTGAAGGTTTTTAAAAAAGCCGCTTCATTTGTCTGTATTATGAACAATGTTTACATACGGATAAGATTTGATGAAAAAGCTTAACTTCATCACTGTTGATTTTCTTGTTATTGTTAGACTGTTTTTCAAGTCTATTAAATTTTTTTATTAATTTTAATTTTGATATTTTGATCCAATTTTCACGGTTGTGATTATTTGTTAAATTTATATACTTATTTTTGTGCAAATTGTAAATTAAATTTTCTAATAATGTCCGATTCTCAACGCGTTAGTCCTTTTAAAAACTTTGTTGCTGGTGGTTTTGGTGGTGTCTGTTTGGTCTTTGCTGGTCATCCTCTTGACACCGTAAAAGTGCGACTTCAGACTATGCCAAAACCAGCTCCAGGCCAATCTCCAATGTACAAAGGAACATTTGATTGTGCAAAACAAATTGTGACTAAAGAAGGTTTCACTGGTCTTTATCGTGGTATGGTTGCTCCGATTGCTGGTGTAGCTCCTATGTATGCAGTGTGTTTTTTTGGCTTTGGAGTCGGTAAGAAGTTGCAACAATCACATCCCGATGCAGAGTTGACATTACCACAGTTATTTAATGCCGGAATGTTGTCTGGTGTTTTTACCACTGGAATCATGGCTCCAGGTATGAATATTTGACCTAAAGATTCTAACTATTTAAATATTTACTGATCATATTTTTATCAATTAATAACAGGAGAAAGGATAAAATGTTTATTACAAGTTCAAGCTGCTAATCCGAATGCTGCTCAACAATTTAAGGGACCAATTGATTGTGCCAAAACATTATATCGTCAAGGAGGTATTAGGAGCATTTATAAAGGAACAGCAGCTACATTATTGAGAGACATACCTGCTAGTGGTGCCTATTTTATGAGTTATGAGTGGATTCAACGTGTTTTAACACCAGAAGGTAAATCTAGAAGTGATTTAAGTGCCGGTCGAACTATTATTGCTGGTGGAATGGCTGGTATTTTCAATTGGATGGTCGCAATACCAGCTGACGTTCTTAAATCACGCCTGCAAACAGCTCCAGAAGGTACCTATCCTAATGGTATCAGGGATGTTTTTAAGCAATTGATGAGAGAAGATGGTGTTAAAGCACTTTACCGAGGTGCCACTCCAGTTTTCCTTCGAGCTTTCCCGGCAAACGCTGCATGTTTCCTTGGTTATGAACTTGCAATGAAATTTCTCAATTACTTAGCTCCTGATTTATAAAAAAAACATTCAACGAAATGCAATATTTACTGACACTTTTGAAAAAAGTTGATTAGCTCTATTAATTAATAAAATTGAACAATTTTTGATCATTGTTAATGTTTCTTGCCTTTTTAATGTTTACAGTTTAATAAATCCAATTCATTAATGCCTTACTCCTGATCTATTCCTAATATATTCCTGATTGTTTGACCTGAATCTAAACACAGGAAACAACTGGTTACTTGATTACAACAGCGATGATGCGACAGCAATTAGTTAACATTGAATCATTGAACTTGAAAAGGAAACGAAACGAAAGAAACACCATTGAATAACCTTTCCTTGAATCATCCGCAGCACCCTTATCTGCATTTGTATCTTCATTTATCGTTATAACCATCGTTTTCCTTTGAATGCATCGTTATTCGTTCTCTGATCTTTTCTGGTAATTCATTTCTGCAATTTTCCTAAACATTTCATTTTTTGGTTCCATCTAAATGTCAATTGAATTACCTTATTAGTTCGCATGAATTTATTGACAATTGATTGAAAAAATTTGTGTTGACCAACGAACTGGACTTTGACTCATTGAACACAAATATAACAGATAAAAAGTTAACCTGATTTGTATCGAAATGTTTGATATTCATTCTTTGGATTAACTGCTTTCAATAAAATGCGTTTTGTCGTGAATGACTTTACTCTCTTTATAATTGACACCAAGATATCTAAAGTAAATTGTCTGGATAATTGTTTTAAAAGCTTGGTTCAACTGATTTCCAGATAGACTGGCTAACTCGACTTCTTTACCATGTGACGATGCGACAACAGATTTGATGATTGCCCGAGGAGCCAACTCTTGAACAAATTCACACTTTGTATATCTACGATGTTCATGATTCCGACCGTTAAATGGCAATCATAATTCCCACAATAAATTGTGTGATTCAATAAAATGTTTCCTCCGTCTTAAAACGCCATCTGCTGTTTCTATTATTGATATCCTATTTTTGTTAAATTTGAAAACTTACTCTTTGAAAATTGTAAATTAACTATCACAAAAATGTCTGATTCTCAGCACATTAGTCCTTTAAAAACTTTATTGCTGATGGTTTTGGTGTTGGTACCGTAATGCTCTTAATACCGTAAAAGTGTAACTTTAAACTATGCCAAAGCAGCTCCAGACCAATCAATCCATCCCGATGCAGATTACCACATTTATTTAATGCCGGAATGTTGTCAGGTGTTTTTACAGAGCAGTTTTTGGAGAAATCGTAAATCAATTTTGGTAAAAAATGTCTGAATCACAACGTGTAAGTCATAATAAAAATTTAGCTGCTGGTGGTTTTGGTGGTGTCTGTTTAGTCTTTGCTGGTTACCCGCTTGACACCGTTAAAGTGAGACTTCAGACTATGTCGACACCAACTGCAGGCCAATCTCCAACGTATAAGGGAGCTTTTGATTGTGCAAAACAAATTGTGACTAAAGAAGGTTTCACTGGTCTTTATCGTGGTATGCTCGCTCCACTGGTTATCTCTGCTCCGACATTTTCGCTCTGTTTCTTTGGCTTTGGAGTTGGTAAAAAGTTACAACAATCTCATCCCGAAGAACAGTTAACATTACCACAACTATTTAATGCCGGAATGTTGTCAGCTGTTTTTACCACTGCAATAATAGCTCCAGGTATGAACAATTGACCTAACGATCACTTCTATTGAGATATTTATTATAAATCTGTTCACAGGAGAAAGGATAAAATGTTTATTACAAGTTCAAAGGGCTAATCCAAATGCAGTTCAACAATTTAAGGGACCATTTGATTGTGTCAAAGCACTTTATCGTCAAGGAGGCATTAGGAGCATTTACAAAGGAACAGCAGCTACATTATTGAGAGACATACCTAGTAATGGTGCCTATTTCATTGGTTATGAGTGGATTCAACGCGTTTTAACACCAGAAGGTAAATCTAGAAGTGATTTAAGTGCCGGGCGTACTATTATTGCCGGTGGAATGGCTGGTGTTTTCAATTGGATTGTTGCGATTCCAGCTGATGTTCTCAAATCACGCCTGCAAACAGCACCAGAAGGTACTTATCCTAATGGTATCAGGGATGTTTTCATCAAATTAATGAGAGAAGATGGTGTTAAAGCACTTTACCGAGGTGCCACTCCAGTTTTCCTTCGAGCTTTCCCGGCAAACGCTGCATGTTTTCTTGGTTATGAGCTCGCAATGAAATTTCTTAATTGGTTAGCTCCTGATATGTAGGAAAAATCATTCAACTTGAGGCAATATTCAGGATTCTTTTGAAAAAAGTTGATGAGCTTGATTAATTAATAATAATGAACAATTGTTGATTATTATTAAATATGTATAATATTATTAGTCTTGAATATCTTTAAGTTTCAATAATTTAATTTAACTTTCAAAACCTCAAGTCTTTCCTATCTTTGAATTTGTTACAGTTAACAATCAACTCAATAATCGAGTCAAAAAAATAACTTGTTTGCAATAATCGTTTCCATGTTAAATCAAAGAATCACAATAAAAGTTTCTTTTTCAATTAATGTTGATTCTTAGTATCTCGACCAGCTCAACGGTTATCTAGCTGACGTATTTCAATCTCACCTTTCAACAACAAAACATTATAGAAACTCGAAAGCACTTTAGTTACTAACAAGTTTACTGTAACTTCCGGTCCTGACTTTAGTTTTCCTCCTCTTAGGTCAAACTGGTTTATGGTCATTGCATTTTTATGTTTTTCTGCTGTTGGTTTGGTATTGTGTTTACAAGAAAAGGGTTGCTTTAAGCACATTGTTTTCGTTTTATAATACAATGAATCTAGATCTCAAAATATTTCTTAATCATCAATGTTGATTCGTTTATCAACAGTTCAACAGTAATCTTTTGCTAAATTAATAATTACCAACTCTGTTTAAAATGAATGCAAACAGTAATGTACCGGGTAAAGTGACGATCAAAATGAAATTGAGTGATGAAGATTATCATGATATTGTTCTTGACTGGTCAGATGAAAGTTGTGAATACAAACAGCAACTATTTATGCGAAAGGTGAGATCATTAAATTATCTAATTTACATTCTTAATACTAAATGTTGTCTTGCTTAAAATTATAGCTTGCTTCATACACCAGAGTACCGATTGAATACTTCACGTGTGTAATCCTGTTTCATGGACGAGATACACACATTTTTCACAACCAAGAAACTAAATACAGGTAAAAATTGTTTTTGTTGACTCTTTAAATAATTTTGACTAACATCAAGTTTTTTTAACTTCCATTTAATAGAATTGGTATGATTGAACCTGAAAATGAAACTTTTATGAGTATTTTCAATGATGGTAATTGTTTTTGTGTTTATACGGCATTTTGTTGGTCAGACCAAGATAATGGTTTTGTGATAAGATTTGAACTGGCGACTCCAGATGTGGCTAATGTTTCACAATGTGACTGGTTCTGGTGTCAATACACGAGTACCAGAGGTTTAATGGATAAAAGAATAAAAATACTTAAAAATTCTGAGTTAAATGCAAAACTCAATGCTGAAAACGAGAGACGACATGATGATGATGGTGCTGAGTTTGGGAGACTCTATTCCGATTACAATATCAATCAAGTTCACTCAATGTATTTTAATTGTCGTTCCGACGAGATGGATTATCACCCCGAACGTCGTTATCCATCGAATCGTGGTTAATCTTAATTTTATTGCTGATTATTCAGCAGCCAGATTAGTTAGAGAGTTAAAGTCCGAAGAAAGTCTGAGCTAATTCATTTAATGATAAATAAACTCATAACGCATAAAAGTTATATTTGAGTAACAATTTAACTTGATAAACAAAGTCTAAAATCTGCCAACATAAAGTAAGTAAAAGTAACACAATGTTATTGATATAACTTTTTTTTGTTGAATCTTAAATAACTTAATGTTTCGATGACCTTAACAAAATCTAATACTGGGTCAAAGAATAATGATTGTAAGTTTTTTCATTCACGAAATATCGAGGTTCAAAGTTTTTCGAATTATGACCAAAAACAAGAGAACCGTTGATAAGTTGAAAAAAGTTTTCGACACTTGCAATGTAAAAACAATTTTTATAATGTATAAATAATAATAAGTTTAATCTCTATGCCTTATGGTTACAGAAAAAGGTCGCTTTAACTGAAAATCGAATTGACTTGTACACAAAATAGAAAATTATATTTCTCAAAAGAAGTGCATTTTCTGGTTTATCATCAAAAATCACATCGGAAAAATGAGTTTCATGAAAAAATTTGCTTCCATAAGTGTACAAAAAGCGATCGAAGTTTCATCTACAAACTTGAATTAAACACTATTGATCAGAGAAGTTCTTAAATCACGAAAATAGACTTAATTTTTATGTTTCTACAAAGCAACAGAATATAAATTTGAAAGAAACTAATTTTTTAGCCGTTTGAGTCGACTTTTGTTTCAGTATTTGTGTCAAGCTGTGCATAAATATGAAATTTGTTTTGATTGATTTTTTGTTAGATTCATTTTCTAGGTCAAAGTGGTTCAAAATTCACATAAACTCGGAAAAATATTAATTTTGTATTGAATTTTCAATGAGATTTCGCAATTTATTTAATCATTTTATCATTCATGTAGCAATCTCGATTGATAATGACTAGAACAGCAACAATTGTTTCTTTTCATAACATACTTTATAATCTTAATTCGAGTTCTTTTCTCTTGTAAATGGTTAAAAAGAAATAGAAATAACTTATAAAAATATACAATGTAATAATAATACTATAAATTGGAAGGGAGAAATAACAAGTTTATGGTAATAATTAAAAACAATCAGGCATCTGATTGTTCATCAACACTTTTATCCTCTTCTTTAACTGGTTCCATATTGGAAGGTTGACAGGCAGGTGGAGGAAGTGAAGGAGGTTCGATAGGCTTTGTCCACTTGATTAAAGTCTCTGGAGATCTATAGAGAAATATTAATTTGGCGTAAAGATCTTCTTCCAAACCAAATTCTCTGCTCTCCCGAACAAGGTAGATATCAAGACATAATTGAAGTACCCTGTCTACACAAGGCATTTGAGTGTAAATAACTTTGTTACATAAATCAGCAAAGAAGCCGCGAATGAGTCGAGAAACAACAAATACAAAAGTTGTATAAAGACCAAAGATTCTGTAAGATAATCAGATAATAAAAAAATGGTTAGATTATTTTGGAAATGAATTTGTTTCTTCTTCGTTGAAAATGAAAAACTTACCCATGACCAGAAATTAGCTGAAGTAATGGTCCAGGGAATATTTTGTCACTAAAGATAACACTAGTTAAGTATTGACAATGTGCCCCACCATCATCAAAATAAGAGAAAGGATCGGAATCATTTGTACAATTCGCTTCAGAAACTTCCCACCATTGAGCGATTGATCCATTTTCAAAGGTTCCTTTTTTCAAAATTATAGCAACATCACGATAAGCTGGACCAAAATCTTCTAGAACTTCAGGCATTCCTGCTTCAGGAGCTTTTAAATAATTAGGGAAAATTTCTCTCAATATTGCCGGTTCATTTTGACTATCATAGATGACTTCATTATCGTCGATGAAGTCGGGATGACGAAGCATATTAATCAATGTTTTCCTCAGTTGTTCATCATCTTTGGTGATTTCGATTGTATGATAATTGTAAATACTGGGATTTAAGTTTTGAGTCTTTGACTTTGAATCTCGAGTGATTGAGTAGGTAATTTTAACAAGAATTGGCATATCAGATTGCAAGGCTTCAATCAAAGATCGTTGACTTGGTGGACTTATCGCCCAAACTGCTGTTGAATTGCCATTAATTTTTGATTTAACTGCATCCGCATAACTATACGTTGAGAGTAGATTCTGTCCACTAACCCATTTTTTCTGGTTACATAATTGTTCAAGAGCATAGTAAGTTTTGGATGTGAATGGGTCCAAAGCTTCATTAGTCGAGCTCACTTTAAATATTGACTGATAGCCACTGAATTCAATTTCAATGGCAAACTCGGAAGGTGCATTCGGCTGTCCAATGGTACCGCTGAGAGCAAAAATAAACAATGGAAACCAAATAGCACCAATCATTAAAAGAAGAATAGCTCCTCCTCTAATATATTTTGGTGCTCTTCTTCGAGATATTGCACCAGGTTCGGGGAAATTTTCTTCGAATGTCAGTTCGCATTTTCTTTCAAATAATTGTTTATTTATATCTTCCATGATTGCCCATTCATTTAAACCGAGACTGGTATCAGTCCACATCCAGTCCATCATTAAACGCATATCATAAAGAAAAGGTACCAACATGTAAAGCATGAAGAGGGTCGAATTTACGAATGTGTACTTTTTGGTGAAACAATTACCCAGAATTCGAGTCGGGTAACCACTTTTAATTTGCCAGGCAGATAGAAGAAGATAAATTGATTTAAAAATGTACCACAGTTTAGGTGCATTATTGTCTGGGTCTGTAAAGGATCGACCAGTCATAGCGGGTAACGCTATGAATAGGAAAATGTGCATTGCAAAAGAAATAACAATATGGAATATTAATCTCTTTTTGACATCTTTTCGCAGGTAAAGACCACGATCAATGATGATTAAACCAAATTGGAAAAGTAGCATGAATAGAAAAGGCATTGGAACTCGATTTTCTTGTAAATATGTTGTAATATCACCAACACCAGGACTAGTCTGTAATGAATAAATATAATTAGCAAGAGTTATAATTGAAATGATTCATAAAAACAAAATTAGCTGCTTACTCCAAATGAACTGTAACCAAACCAAACAGTAAAAAAGTTAATGAAATCGCAGAAAAACATCATTGCATAATAATCTTTTGCTATTCGAAACGGTGGTGACAAAATTCGTGTGATGAACTGTCTGACAGGAGAAACAGTGGCCCAACATCTAATTTAAAAGTGTAAAAGGTAAAAGGATGAATTAAGTTTTATTTTGTGAGAAAACATGAATAATTTTAATAGCGAGTTGATCATCTTTAAAACTTACTTTTTCTGCATATTTTCACTTGCTTCAAGTAACTTTTGAACGATTTCGATTTCCTTATCATCTTGAGTCACAAAATTGGACAATGGTTCATCTTCTTGATATCTTTGAGTTTCATCAGAGAAAGATAAATCCTCTATATTTCGTCTCCTTAGAATAGTTTCACTTTCTTTACGGTATTTTATCGGAACAATTTTAACTTCTTTAGATATCTCATCACGACTAGCTCCAGAAGCTGAAGCAACTTCCCGATTTTGACCTCTCGAAGATTCTCTAGTAAGTTCAAAAGTCTCATCAAGATCCCATAAGCCAAGGCTCTAAATTAAATATAAAGATTGAAAGTAAATATTAATCATTGATATTACGCTCCAAAATTGTCACCTACTTTTAACATGAAACGATGGAAGAATAAAGCCAATAATAGGAGTAAATCCATTTTAGATTTACTGCCTTCTCTGATTTGATGAGTGGAGGGATCAATATCGACAACACCAAATAATGTTGGAGGCCAGAATGGATCATTATCCACTGGACCGGACATCCATCTCCATACTTTGAAGGAGAACAAATATTTTGTAATAATTACAAGTTCCGTATAAGTTATAACGTAAAGCCAAAAGGTTCGAGTTGGACGAGGAACTGATAGACAGCCCCAGAGGAAGACCATCAATGGTAAAGGCATTGAGAGTAGACTTGCATTGATTAATTGATTGAGGATAACCAGGAAATAACAGAGAAATTCCGAATGAGAGATAATGGCATAAAAAAGGGACCACAGAAAACGAACAAAGAAGTTGGCTTCCAAAAATGGATCAGGTGTTGTCAGTTTATCTTCACTTGGAGCTTCGTTATCTTCTCGAGGTACAATGCTTATAAACAGTTCTTCTCTGATAAGAATGGGTCGAGGTGAATTACTTATTCTGTTTAAATCAGTATATGATGCTTTAGAAATCAGTTCTAGTGTTTCTCTTTGCAAATCATGATCACGGTCGTAATCATCGTCAATAATTAACCTTTTTAAGGCTTTTCTCTCAATTTCCAATCTTCGAGATACAAATCTATAGTCTCGTGAAAGTGAATTTAATTTAGATGTCAAACTTATGACAAGACTCTTGAAAAATAAAACAGTCAATTTACACCACCATTCAATTTTCCTAATAATAGATTCACATTGTCCATCATCAGAAGCAACTTCAGATTCCGTTTCTTCAAATTTATCATCATCTTTGATAAGTTCATCACTTTCTGAATCAACTGCTAAAGTTGATGAACCTTCAGATTCAGGTGATTCTGGAATTGTCGATGTTGGTGGTAATGAAGAGAATTGTGTAGTCAATGACGATTCCCTATCAATTTCGGGTTCTCTATCAACAGATATTATAGCCGAGTCTTTACTTGATTCACCGACATCCGTCTTGTCTTCGATTTTCTTTTTTTGTTCTATTTCTGATTGAGCTGATTGTCCTTTAATTAAAGAGCTGCAAAACTAGAAGAGAAAAAAATATCGTAAGTATTTAATTTAATCTTTGACTTAATTAAACATACTGCCGTGACTCCATGAAGATTTGCAATACGATCAAGTTCATCACCAACTGGATCAGGTATCTGAGGACGTCGAGTTTTCTCATTAAAGTCAATTACTTCCAAATCCGGTTCATCAAACATGTAGTAATCTCCTGATTTAACAGCTATAAATTTAAATGGAAGAAAAGCAAAAGAATTAGATTTTGATGAACAAAATTGATAAATAAATTAAATCGAAAGCATAAAATGTTTAACCAAAAATTGCAAGAGCCATCGCCATTAGCATAATCTGTTTATCAAAGCTTAACAATAATATTTCAATCCGTATTGTGCAAATAAAGTAAAAAGTATGAAAAGCTTCAATGTTGTTAAAATAAATTACTTATTCATGAAACAAAAAGCTGGCAAATATTTTTTTAAGCAGCCTTAAGGCATGTAAAGCAAGTAAATCGCTTTGCTTAAGATATGGATTTTGTCAATTTACATGAACCATGTGATGCTGCCACAGAGTTACATAGAGAATGGTGACGATGAACGGAGGAAATCCGTGAAAGGGGTTGATGAGGCTTTTGATGAACTCGAAATGAAGGTCGACTGACTATTGCAGCATCACGCGGAATAGATTCTGAGGGTGGGAAAGCTAGATTTTGACGATTGTCTTCGCCACTGCCACTACTATGTCCTACTCCAGCTCTAGAGGGACCGGTAGATATAGAAGTATATGGAGTTGAACCCTCTTCGAAGGGGGAAGAATTGGGACTGAATGAAGGAACGGTAGGACCTGAACTGAGTGCATCGATAAATCTAGGTGAATATGGGATTCTGAAGATTTCCAAATATCCTTTTCCTTCAGCATGAGAGGCAGCTGAAGAGGGTGACATTAAAGTGGGTAAAGAGGGTGTGGGTGAATAAACGGTGGGAAGGATTGTTGACGGAGGAGTTTCTTGTGGCTCTGGTGTGTGGGGAAAAGTGCCTTCCGCAGTTGAATAGTAAGGTGAAACATCGTAATCACGATAATCTCCTGTAGAACAAGAAGGAAACGCAAAAGACAAATTTATCATACAAATTGAATGGAAACAACAATGAAACCTCGGCTTCTCATTTTCCAGTATAAATTAGGTTGAAATTTTTAAATTTGTAACCAGAATGAAAAATTTGGTTGAATAATCAATGATGGCCTTTAAACGCGTTGAGGGAAAAAATTTAGTTCTTGTTTGATTTGTTTAAATAAACGATTAAATGATTAAACGACAATATCGGAAAAATTAATGGAAAGATTAACAAACCTTGATAATGATATTTGATCTTATTGATCTTATTACTTGATCTAGCACCGAGAGAAGCTTGTTGGTTGGCACGAATACGGTCCATTTTAGCTTTAATTTTTTCCATAACTTCTCTTTCAGAATTCTCTTGTTCACGAACTTCTTTCAATTGAACCTCATGAATTAATTGAGCACCCCGTGAAGCTAAAGTAGTTTGAGCCCATATTTCTTTGACTAAAAACTTAAAATAATGGCTGCCAAATATGCGTTTTTGCATTAAAAGGAAACAGAAACAAAGGCAATCCATAGTGAGTTGAACTCGATCTCGTTGGTCAATAACGCAATTGTACTTTACAGGTCCTGGTTCTATTATTCCTCGATCACAAACAATTCCCATCAATTGAACAGCCCAGCAATAACTGCCTAAAAGTTCCCGTTGATAGGTACAACCAATAATCTAAATAGGAAAATAAAAAGTTGTTATAAATAAAGTGAAAATTCATTCCTCAATTTTTTTCTAAATACTTAAAATGTATTGATAAAATGACTCTTTAAGGTCTTTTATATTAATAGATGCATTAGCATACCTGTAAAATTGTTTTGGACAAAATAACGAATAGGTTGTAAAAGATCAATATCTTCCAAGCTAATACAATGTTTCTTTGTTGTCGAAGGTAAATGTCACTGCCCATCCAAAGAAAGATGAAACATCCAATGATATAGCCAACTCCAAATAAATTGTCAGGAGACATTGCTGTTAGGAAAACAATTGCCAAAGTTAGCCAGACAAATGTAGTGAAAAATAGTGATCTGATGTGATCAAATATAGTATTGGTAAAGGTGAAAAAGTCTTCAATATCAGGATTATGAGTACATGCTTCTGAGCCCAGATCAATGTTATCACCACCTTCATAATTAAATGGATCAGGTCTTCGTTCAATTTTGAAGACAAGATATTGACGACCAGCAAGAAATAGTACAAAGAAATCATAAAATAATTTAAAAGCATCAGGAGGTTTGATGAAATCAGGTAAAAAAAGCCATTCTCGACAAATTTGAAAGTAAGCTGATGAACTTTCCCAAGGGTAATTGATACAGAAACCTGGTGGTATCCCAACACATGATATGTATTCGATTGGTAAGAAAACGCAAAGAAATCCTAAAAAGTAAGGCCAAATGCGATTTATAATACGCCTTGGACACATTGTAAAGATGATGAGAGCAACAGAATAAAAACAGCTAACAATATCTTTGCGATATTGAATGGCAATAACAATCATAAAACAAGTAATCTCTAGACCAAATTTATAAAAACCATAGTTGATCAAGTATCTTGCAAGCCCGAGAAATCCTTTCTCAGCATCTTGTCGTTTTACTCCAGAAATAGCGATTCCAGGAGGTAAAGGTCGAATATTCTTTCTTTGACGATGAATTTGTTGTCTAATGGCCACGATAGAGTTTATTGTAAGCATCAAAGTAACGAAAAGATCAAGCTAATAAGATAGAAAAGAAGATATGTTAAAATCACAAAGAGAACATTTCAATCAATCAAATTGTACCTTTATGTAATTGAATACTTGATTATTTTCAACTTCCTTGAATCCAATATAAAGTCGATTGTCAATAGGACCAGAGATAGGGAATGATGTATTTGAATATGGCTGTTAGGAATGAAATGATAATTTTAGATTAAACAGATTTCATGGAAAAATTATAATTTCGTTTGGATCAATTTTGTATAATCAAAGGCTTACATCGGAAGTACAGTTTGATAACCATGTAGTTGAAGAGTAAACAGTAGGCAATTGATAAACCATTTTGGTAAGAATGAGAACAGAAGCCCAAGAGCCGATTAAATACAGGATAAATCTCTCGAATTGTGTTAACGAAATTGCAATTGAAATGAGAACGATAAAAGCAATGTTAACAAGGGAAACCTGTAGGAAGGTTGAAAGCGTTAATGCTATTGAAACTTGAACAAACTAATGGTTAGTAACTAACCTCTTTGAGAGCAGCTATAGTTGCAACTAAAAGGCAAATTTTGTTAAGATGAATTTCAAGTAATCTCCAGATAAGTTGGAGGAAAAAATGCATAGCTGGGCCGATAGCCGCTATAAATGAACGTAACTTTGAAGATACAAAGCTCACAGATAAACGAGGTATTCGTTTCTTTTTGGTTTCTGATTTAAGCAAAATACTTTCAATGCAATCATCAGAATCTCTTGTAGTAGTCATTGTTCGGGAAGACGTTTTACCAGATTTGGTAGCTGAACTGGCAGCTTGACTGGTTCCAGATTTAGATGGAGTATATTTGGTGGTGGTTGAAGTAGTTGTATCAGAATCAATTTCAATTTTTATGTCTTTTGGCAAATCTGTTGTAGTTGACCCTGCATTACTAGGCCCAGCCGCTGGTGTTGTAGTGCTGGTAGAAGTGCTGGACCCTTCTCGCCTTTCAGGTATTAAATCACATCTTGTGAATAAAAGAAAGTCTTTATGCCAAAATCGAAGTTGGATAATTGTGATAATTAAAAAAAATGTTGGGGTAAAAAGCTCTTTAAAAAGTACCCAAGGATCTGCTCCATATAATTTGAGGCCCAAAGCTTCTTGCCTAATAAAAGGAACAAAAAAATCTGTCAATAACAATATTAACATGGTACTTAGACGTACATTTCTTTACTCATTCGAAGATAATCTTGCCAATAACGAGCAAAGTGTTGAAATTGATAAGTATAAATAGCGATGAGAACAGTCATTGAGTAAATGATTACAACCAGCCAAAAAGGATACATGAATTTTCGCCATAATTTAAATGAAAGCTATTAAAGTAAAAATGAAAAACGAAATGAAAAATAATTAGATTATTGGATTATTATGTTATTAGAAATTAGCTTTGAGTCTTAATTAGACGAAATACTTACTTGAAAAACAAAAATAAAACTCAAGAAAAGAGACATGTAAGCAATTCGATAAATGACAACTCGATCTCCACCAAGTGACATAACCATTAGCATAATGGCAACAACCCAAATCCAATATTTAATAAATAAACCTCTTATAAAATTGGAAAGTAAAAGTAACGTCGGGCTGACTTGGGGTAAAACTGCGCTTGCAAGACTCATGTGACGTTGGAATGAAGGTCGACCCTGGCTTCCTCTATTTGTACTCAACGATCTATCTCGTTCTTGATTCCATCGAGCCAAAGTTTGCTCTTCACTATACTGACGTAATGTTATCCAAAACATACAGGTAAAAAGTGTCTGGAAAATAAAGGATGAGAGTAAATAAATAATTTCATAGTCAATATTTGCTGAATATCTTTGATCCTTGGGGATTCTTGTTCGCCTGAAACGAGTCTTACACAATGGACAGTTTAACAGTCTGTGTTCAGCTTTTTTAAGGCCTACAGAAATAACCATGATGGACATGATTGTGATGGATAAACTTGTTAATGCAAAGCTTAGTGCAAAAGTATTTGGAGTTAAATATTGACAAACCTTAACTGGGTAATTAAAAGATTACTGAGCTTAATTTCTGGTTATTGATTCGGCCTAAATTCAACGTTTTTTTTGTTTCCAGTTCGTTAAAGCTTGAATTTTACTCATGCCTCTGTTTTGTTCGCAGTTACTGATAGTTATAAAAAGTCTAGAACATGATGATTAACTGATTAATAAAGAAGTATCAATTTAGAAATTTCTATTCAATTTAACGAGTTGAATTGAGTTACCAATATGTGAGTGCACTCAAACCCCTGATAAACACAGTCGGGATTCATAATTAAAATGAATTTTTCCAATCCTTTTGCACTAAGCTTTAAGATAATCCAGCTTTCCCAATCTACAATCTATCTGATAGTTTATGACAGAGATAAGAAAGATATAGACGAAAATATCTCTGAAACTGAAACGATTTTAAAAGTGGATCTATGCTCATTATTAGGACAAAAGATGCTTTTTATGAAATTTAAGTCTTGTGCGACTGATAAAACTGAGGAAAATTGTTCAAATGATAATGAACACTGCAAAGGTCAATAAACCTAGACTTGATAAAAGCTTTATGAATCGTTTTAAAATATTGATGACTAAAGAAGGTGATTATTGTGAGTCTCTTAATTATATTCACACTTAAACCTTAAAATCCAAAGATGGAAAACCTTAGAAAGAGGATTTTGGAAATGACGCATGAAAGTCTTTTGTTGTAGGTCTTAAAAAATAACTGTACTTAAATAGTAAACTGTCCATCCTGGAAAATTTATCATGGCCGAAGAATAAATTCTCTGTGTAATCAAATTTACCTTTAAAGCTAGAGGTTTATATGACATATCAAAATATTTTTTCAAACCAATCTCACTGAGATTGATTGTTCCAATAAATTGAGGTAACTCATCTTCTCGAAGATCCAAACTGAAAATGTATTGAGAAAGAAGAAGTAGAATGGCGTAAATGACAAGACAAAATGACGATTTAAGACAGGCTTGACGTGAATTAGGCATCATCCAGATTACACAGGACCAAAGGAGTAGGGTGAAGCCAAGCCAACTATGATATGTTATGCTCCATGTCTATTGAAAAAATGATACAAAATAGGACAAATTAGACTACCAAAAAATATGGATGGTAAAAAGAGTTAAATTAATGGCAGGAAATGTTATATTGCTACGTTAACTTGGAGGCTCAGTAATTTACTTTTATAGAAATAAGTGAAAAAAATTTCGATTGAATAGATTAATTTTCGAAACTTAATCAGTTGATCATTTTTAAAGTTATAGTGAGAAGTCTAATTTTTTTGTGATCCATTTCAATTAAACAAAGCCTGAATTTGAAATACATTGACATCTATTAAAAAGTCTGTTGAAAATGCTTAATCAGTGCGATTCAGGTGTGAGTATAGTCTGAAGTCAACCTCATTTCATGCACATGAAACTCATGATTGGCTGAAAGTTTATCAGTTAAATCATTATCACTCTTTTCTTACCATCATAACAATTAAGGTTAGGGCATAGCTTCCACGTTTAATTAAATTCATTAGATAGAAGATTGGAGCCCAACGTAGAGATCTATCAACTGTAGTAGGATTGGGTGATGTTGGACCAGTTTGTACAGTTGTTTTTTGTACACTACTGGTAACACTGGCTCCATCGACAAGGTCATTTCTCCATGTAAGACTCCCATGTGGATCCATTTCCAATCCAGTTCTAGGAATTGAAGGTTGCTCTTGAAGAGCTTGATAACGTTTAGGTTCAGTTCCAGAAAGAAGCTAAAATAAGAGGAAATAAATTATAATGAAAAACAAAAGCAAAAATCAACCAAATAATGAAACAAGGTTTTAATTTGAGAAAATTGTGCTTAGAAGCTGATGAAGCTGATGAAAATTTGATCATCAATTTGATAGCCATTTGATAGCCATGCTACAAAAGCCTGTGTTGATCAATAAGTTTATTATGAGCAACATTCCTGCTGGAAATTGTTATCAGTCTGAAAAGCTGAAATTGAAGCAAGTTTGAAAGCTGAAAAGGTTTATGCCATTGGATCGTTTTAATGCTGTTATCTGATAGATTGAGCATAAAGCATTGAAAGAAGCATTTTGATTGTTATTCATTTTTTGATTGTTGTAATTTCAGTAAACACATAACAATCAAAGAGTAAAAACAAAAGCTATAAATATTGCAAGATGTCATAAAATGAAAGTTGGCGCACTTGATAGTGTGACAATTGATTGTTTATGGTAATCATTTGGCCTGTTACTTAAGTGGGGGAAATGTGATTAAATCTGGTTCATGAAAGTGAAATTAACATGAGAAAAATGTTTATAACACTGAAAACTGGTTAAGTATGGAAAGTAATATCGGGTTGACTATCAGATAACGCTGATTCATTATTTAAATGACAATTGTGACCACTGCTGTCAATTGTTGACAAAATTTGAACCATGAATTGGCCAAATAATACAATGAGATACAATGAGAAGTTGGATTCTGGATAACGTGAGTTAAGGTTGGAGGATGTTTAGCATTACATACTGGTGTTGATTCAGTCTTAAAAGGAGCAAGATCGTGCAAAGGCATGGTGTATCCAACAACTTCCGACTCTTCCTCAACCAAATCATTAAATTTAACAATAATCTAAAGGGAATTATCGAAAGGTAAATGAAAAATGAATGTGAATGAAGGCGATCAAAGAAATAAAAAGTTGGACAAGGTTAATATGCAGAGAGATGGGAGATTAATGGGGAAAAATATGAATAAATGAACAAAAGCCAATGAACAAATGACATTGGGATTTCAATATGCATTGAAAAAATTATCATGCTGGCAATCATTAATAATGCTGTTAATCATGCAAGTAAAGGTGGGTTCAAGTGTACAATGTTTACTGTAAGGGTAACTCTGTGAGTCAGTTTTCATGCAGTTTCAATTGTGATTTAGCAAAGTGTTTAAAATTGAATCAAAGTGCTTATTGTGGATGCATATTGTGCTTTTCATTAAATAGTAATGACACCTTACATTTGAACTATTGGAGTAAATTGTGTTGATGGAAGACTTTTTTGTATTGTTTAAAAAATTGAAGTTATGTTTGACATAATTCATGGAGATTAGTTCACTGGGCGAAGTGTGCTGTAAATCACAGTTAATTGCAAGGGTCAACGGTGGGCCGATGGTTAAACATCTAGGTTTACTGTGGACTACCTATTCAGCAGAGAAAATAAGATTCAAAATTGAAACTCAATCATAGATTTACTACAATTTAATGTATTGATTTGTAAACTCAAATTGATCAAAACTAGAGATTTTCAAGATTTGAATTTGATTTGCTCAAATTTGAACAACCAATTTTATCGATTGATTCATGTGTTTTCAGATTATTAGTAACTTAGTATCACCTGTTTATGATCTGTAGAATCTTTAATGGCAGAGGAAACATTGAGTTAACTATTAACTAATTGATGTCTTGTTTTATTGCAATCTGATGGATACTTTTTTATTTCATTCCAAACTCAAGTGAAAGACTATAAATTTTTCTTCTATTGCTGGTAAATGAAAATGTTGAGGTTCCACGAGTAATAACGATAATGAGTTTCAACAAATTTCAAGGGATCTCTTCAAATTACATTAACAATCAGGAGGATAACAGTGGAAACATGGAGATTTGAATGTAGACTTAGTAACAGTTGAATTACTATTTGTCCAAATATTGTCACTATTGACTGAACCCAAATTGTAGACAATAATATTTACTTATAATTGAATGATTTGTTAAATTATTAAACGACAGGTGAAAAGGTTGGACAGTTAGACGATCATGATGCAAGGTAATCTCACAATTTAGATGGAAGAATTGATTATTTGATTAAAGAATAAAAGGTTTACATGTTAGTTGATTACAATTGAGATTTCCTTATTGAAACCAATCATTTTGTACGCCCATAACTATGTATTCCTCAACCAATTAATAATGAATCTTAACAGTTTTGTTAAAGAAAAAGGTTGAGTTAAAAGCTGTAATTGGAAACGTTAGCTAACAATTAAACAAGTATAACCAATATTGTTGATATTGATAATCTCAATTTTACACTCATTAGCATCAACTAATGAGTAGAAGTGAAATTGTCTTTGATTATCAACAATTAGATGATCAATGTGGGAGAGATGAGTTCAGTAAACAAATAGAGATGAAAAAAGGTAAAAGGAGAGAGAGAAGAAGATTGGATAAAGATAGATTATGAACCAACAGTTGAAATAGAGATTATCTATTTCATGAGGTTTCATGGACTCACCTTTGCTTGGTGAAAAATTTCAGCTCTAACAAAGGAGCCAGCAAAGACATAAAGGATAACCAAGAAAAATGGGTGTGCATAAATGTTCCAGTTGAAATTTTCGAAGTAAAGTTCCCGAGCACTTGTACAATTAACTTTAACATAAGGTCGTAATCCAAATAATCTGGAAAGAGAATAGCAAATTGATAAATGTTTAATGAAAATTTTACTGAATCAAGTTAACGAGATTGGGGAATAATATTAACCAATAATAACCAATAGCCTCCATTTAGATATTGATGATTTAACAATTGATTGGTTAATGGTTAAAGGAACAATTGGAATAAATTGGTGAAATTTAATAAGATTAATGCTTTTCGGTAATCATAATGTGAATTTTTTTGGCTAATGAGCAAATTATCAATAGCAAATTATATCATGCTGGTGAAGATTTAATCAAGTTTATCTTATTTTCATATTTACTCGTCAAATTGAGAAGAGTTCAATCAATGATTCTATCTGTCCATTAAGGTTTTTTTTGGGTTTCTGGTAGTTTTACAGGGCGTGTCAGTTTACCATGATTTGAATTTTTCATAAAATTGTCAGTTAAAATGAAGACGATTTTTAGTTCATCTAAAAGCTCGATTTGGTTCAATTTCATAAACACGCCATTGTTCAACTTTTATTTGGTGAACACACATTGCTGTAAACACTTTGAGTTCATTGTTAGATTAACAATGATTAATTAAATAATAGGTAAATATTTCTCGTGAAATTGAAACTGTTTTGAAACGAAATTGGTTTAGTCGGATTCTGTGTTATTTGAAACCTTTTAGAGGTGAATCTTTGATTATTTGTAATACCATCTATCACTGTGATATGATTTTTGTTTTAATACAATTTGAAATGAACCATGGTTCAATGACACACCCTGGATAAACAAATAACCCAAAAACAAACAAATAAAAATGTTGAAAAATATTCAGGACTAACGGATAGGCTTAGAGTTTAATGATTGTTGCCATGATTCCTTAGCCTGGAATCAAGGTTGCCAGTGGATAACAATCTTTGACTATCCATTAGCCGTAAATTTTGGTTTAGTAGGAAGAAGGAGGAAACTTATTTTGAATGACAACCTTCAATAATATTGTGATTCTAATGGGTTACAAAAGGGAAAAAACGGAAATGATTTATCCTACATTGATAAGCAATTCTCTTCCTGTGAGGTCTTTAGGATCTCCATGAAAAAAAGTAAACTAGATCATGACACCTTCAAGATACCAAGTGATCACATTAATTATGATCAAACAATGGATTAGATGTTTTCAAAAATAAACAAAAATAAGCAATTGATGCTTTTCCCTATCACTCTATGAAAATGTAAACTTGACTAAATAGCACACAATTTATAAATCATTTTTATCTAAAGTTGATGGATTCTCTGTCATTGAATGTTTTCACAGTAAGGTTAATTTAGGCAGGTGAATGACTTGTCGAGATAAATCTTGAAGTGTCTCCAATTTTACATGATTCACAACAACAATAACAATAGTGAAATATTTTATCTTGAAGTGAAAGTTGTAAACATTGGACAGAGTCTAATGAGGAATCATTTGACGTTGGAATGATATAACCATATGGGCTGGACAATTGTGAAAAGCGAAGATTTCTTGTCTGGAAATAAGAAAGGTAATCAGATTTACCTGACCCATAGAGATGTTTCAGGAAGATTAGTTCGGAACCAATCCATTTGATAGAGGAAGAGTGCAGTAAGATGACAAATTAAAATTAAACATAGGATCAGGTATTAGATATGCCTAGACGGTTT